>JAEIGQ010000464.1:0-60773 GCA_018904275.1 Lordiphosa clarofinis
GTCCCAAATATGTCCCAAGTATGACCCAATCATGTCCCAAATATATCCCAAGTATGTCCCAAGTATGTCCCAGAGATGTCCCAGGTTGTCCCAAGTATGTCCCAAGTATGTCCCAAGTATGTCCCAAGTATGACCCAAACATGTCCCAAATATGTCCCAAGTATGTCCCAAGTATGTCCCAGGTATGTCCGAAGTATAACCCAAGTATGTCCCAAGTATGTCCCAAATATGTCCCAAGTATGTCCCAAGTATGTCAAAAATATTTCCCAAGTATGTCCCAAGTATGTCCCAAGTATGTCCCAAACATGTCCCAAATATGTCCCAAGTATGTCCCAAGTATGCCCAAGTATGTCCCAAGTATGTCCCAAGTATGTCCCAAGTATGTCCCAAACATGTCCCAAGTACGTCCCAAGTATGTCGTAAGAATGTCACAAATATGTCCCAAGTATGTCACAAATATGTCCCAAGTATGTCCCAAGTATGTCCCAAGTAGCTCCCAAGTATGTCCCAAGTATGTCCCAAGTATTTCCCAAGTATATCCCAAATATGTCCCAAGTATGTCCCAAGTATGTCCTAAATATGTCCCAAGTATGTCTCAAGTATGTCACTAGTATGCCCTTAGTATGTCCCAAGGATGTCCCAAATAGGTCCCAGTATGTCCCAAGTATGTCCCAAGTATGTCCCAAGTATGTCCCAAGTATGTCCCAAACATGTCCCAAATATGTCCCAAGTATGTCCCAAGTATGCCCAAGTATGTCCCACGTATGTCCCAAGTATGTCCCAAGTATGTCCCAAACATTTCCCAAATATGTCCCAAGTATGTCCCAAGTATGCCCAAGTATGTCCCACGTATGTCCCAAGTATGTGCCAAGTATGTCCCAAGTACGTCCCAAGTATGTCCTAAGAATGTCACAAATATGTCCCAAGTATGTCCCAAATATGTCCCAAGTATGTCCCAAGTATGTCCCAAGTATGTCCCAATGTCCCAAGTATGTCCCAAGTATGTCCCAACTATGTCCCATGTATGTCCCAAGTATGTCACAAATTTGTCCCAAGGATGTCCCAAGTCTGTCCCAAATATGTGCAAAAAATGTCCCAAATAAGTCCCAAATATGTCCCAAGTATGTCCCAAGTATGTCCCAAGTATGTCGCAAGTATGTCCAAAATATGTCCCAAGTATGTCGCAAGTATGTCACTAGTATGTCCTTAATATGTCCCAAGGATGTCCAAAATATATCCCAAGTTTGTCCCAGCTATGTCCGAAGTATGTCCCAAGTATGTCCCAAGTATGTCCAAAATATGTTCCAAATATGTCGCAAATATGTTCCAAGTATGTCCCAAGCATGTCCCACGTATGTCCCAAGTATGTCCCAACTATGTCCCAAGGATGTCCCAAGTACGGCCCCAGTCTGTCCCAAATATGTCCCAAGTATTTCCCAATTATGTCCCATGTCTGTCCCAAGTATGTCCCAAGTATGTCCCAAGTATGTCCCAAGTATGTCCCAAGTATGTCCCAAGTATGTCCCAAATATGTCCCAAGTATGTCCCAAGTATGTCCCAAGTATGTCCCAAACATGTCCCAAATATGTCCCAAGTATGTCCCAAGTATGCCCAAGTATGTCCCACGTATGTCCCAAGTATGTCCCAAGTATGTCCCAAACATGTCCCAAATATGTCCCAAGTATGTCCCAAGTATGCCCAAGTATGTCCCACGTATGTCCCAAGTATGTTCCAAGTATGTCCCAAGTACGTCCCAAGTACGTCCCAAGTATGTCGTAAGAATGTCACAAATATGTCCCAAGTATGTCACAAATATGTCCCAAGTATGTCCCAAGTATGTCCCAAGTATCTCCCAAGTATGTCCCAAGTATGTCCCAAGTATATCCCAAATATGTCCCAAGTATGTCCCAAGTATGTTCAAAATATGTCCCAAGTATGTCGCAAGTATGTCCCAAGTATGTCCTTAATATGTCCCAAGGATGTCCAAAATAGATCCCAAGTATGTTCCAGCTATGTCCGAAGTATGTCCCAAGTATGTCCCAAAGTATGTCCCAAGTATGTCCAAAATATGTCCCAAATATGTCCCAAGTATGTCCCAAGTATGCCCAAGTATGTCCCAAGTATGTCCCAAGTATGTCCCAAGTATGTCCCAAACATGTCCCAAATATGTCCCAAGTATGTCCCAAGTATGTCCCAAGTATGTCCCAAGTATGTCCCAAGTATGTGCCAAGTATGTCCCAAGTACGTCCCAAGTACGTCCCAAGTATGTCGTAAGAATGTCACAAATATGTCCCAAGTATGTCACAAATATGTCCCAAGTATGTCCCAAGTATGTCCCAAGTATCTCCCAAGTATGTCCCAAGTATGTCCCAGCTATGTCCCAAGTATGTCCCAAGTATGTCCCAAGTATGTCCCAAGTATGTCCCAAGTATGTCCCAAGTATGTCACAAATTTGTCCCAAGGATGTCCCAAGTCTGTCCCAAATATGTGCAAAGTATGTCACAAATAAGTCCCAAATATGTCCCAAGTATGTCACAAGTATGTCCCAAGTATGTCCCAAGTATGTCCAAAATATGTCCCAAGTATGTCCCAAGTATGTCCCAAGGATGTCCAAAATAGATCCCAAGTATGTCCCAGCTATGTCCGAAGTATGTCCCAAGTATGTCCCAAATATGACCCAAGTATGTCCCAAATATGTCCCAAATATGTCCCAAGTATGTCCCAAGTATGTCCCAAGTATGTCCCAAGTATGTCCCAAGGATGTCCCAAGTATGGCCCAGTCTGTCCCAAATATGTCCCAAGTATGTCCCAAGTATGTCCCAAGTCTGTCCCAAGTATGTCCTAAGTATGTCCCAAGTATGTCCCAAGTATGTCCCAAGTATGTCCCAAGTATGTCCCAAGTATGTCCCAAGTATGTCCCAAGTATGTCCCAAGTATGTCCCAAATATGTCCAAAGTATGTCCTAAATATGTCCCAAATATGTCCCAAGTATGTCCAAAGTCTGTCCCAAATATGTCCCAAGTATGTCCCAAATATGTCCCAAGTATTTCCCAAGTATGTCTAAAATATGTCCCAAGTATGTCCAAAGTATGTCCCAAATATGTCCCAAGTATGTCCCAAGTATGCCCAAGCATGTCCCACGTATGTCCCAAGTATGTCCCAAATATGTCCCAAGTATGTCCCGAGTATGTCCCAAATATGTCCAAAGTATGTCCTAAATATGTCCCAAATATGTCCCAAGTATGTCCAAAGTCTGTCCCAAATATGTCCCAAGTATGTCCCAAATATGTCCCAAGTATGTCCCAAAGTATGTCCCAAGTATGTCCAAAGTATGTCCCAAACATGTCCCAAATATGTCCCAAGTATGCCCAAGCATGTCACACGTATGTCCCAAGTATGTCGTAAGAATGTCACAAATATGTCACAGGTATGTCACAAATATGTCCCAAGTATGTCCTAGGTATCTCCCAAGTATGTTCCAAATATGTCCCAAGGATGTCCAAAATAGATCCCAAGTATGTCCCAAGTGTGTCCCAAGTATGACCCAAGTATGTCCCAAGTATGTCCCAAGTATGTCCCAAGCATGTCCCAAGAATGTCCCAAGTATGTCCCTAGTATGTCCCAAGTATGTCCCAAATATGTCCCAAGTATGTCCCAAGTATGTCCCAAGTATGTCCCTAGTATGTCCCAAGTATGTCCCAAGTATGTCCAAGTATGTCCCAAGTATGTCCCAAGTATGTCCCAGGTATGTCCCAAGTATGTCCCAAGTATGTCCCAAATATGTCCCAAGTATGTCCCAAGTATGTCCCAAGTATGTCCCAAATATGTCCCAAGTATGTCCCAAGTATGTCCCAGGTATGTCCCAAGTATGTCCCAAGTATGTCCCAAGTATGTCCCAAGTATGTCCCAAGTATGTCCCAAGTATGTCCCAAGTATGTCCCAAGTATGTCCCAAATATGTCCCAAGTATGTCCCAAGTATGTCCTAAGTATGTCCCAAATATGTCCCAAGTATGTCCTAAATATGTCCCAAGAATGTCCCAAGTATGTCCCAAGTATGTCCCAAATATGTCCCAAGTATGTCCCAAATATGTCCCAAGTATGTCCCAAGTATGTCCTAAGTATGTCCCAAGTATGTCCCAAGTATGTCCCAAGTATGTCCCAAGTATGTCCCAAGTATGTCCCAAGTATGTCCCAAGTATGTCCCAAGTATGTCCAAAATATGTCCCAAGTATGTCCCAAGTATGTCCCAAATATGTCCCAAGTATGTCCTAAATATGTCCCAAGTATGTCCCAAGTATGTCCCAAACATGTCCCAAATATGTCCCAAGTATGTCCCAGATATGTCCCAAGTATGTCCCAAGTATGTCCCAAGTATGTCCCAAGTATGTCCCAAGTATGTCCCAAGTATGTCCCAAGTATGTCCCAAGTATGTTCCAAATATGTCCCAAGTATGTCCCAAATATGTCCCAAGTATGTCCCAAGTATGTCCCAAGTATGTCCCAAGTATGTCCCAAATATGTCCCAAGTATGTCCCAAGTATGACCCAAGTATGTCCCAAGTATATCCCAAGTATGTCCCAAGTATGTCCCAAGTATGTCCCAAGTATGTCCCAAATATGTCCCAAGTATGTCCCAAATATGTCCCAAGTATGTCCCAAGTATGTCCCAAGTATGTCCCAAGTATGTCCCAAGTATGTCCCAAATATGTCCCAAGTATGTCCCAAGTATGTCCCAAGTATGTCCCAAGTATGTCCCACGTATGTCCCAAGTATGTCCCAAGTATGTCCCAAGTAAGTCCCAAGTATGTCCCAAGTATGTCCCAAGTATGTCCCAAGTATGTCCCAAATATGACCCAAGTATGTCCCAAGTATGTCCCAAGTATGTCCCAAGTATGTCCCAAGTATGTCCCAAGTATGTCCCAAATATGTCCCAAGTATGTCCCAAGTATGTCCCAAGTATGTCCCAAGTATGTCCCAAGTATGACCCAAATATGTCCCAAATATGTCCCAAGTATGTCCCAAGTATGTCCCAAGTATGTCCCAAGTATGTCCCAAGTAAGTCCCAAGTATGTCCCAAGTATGTCCCAAGTATGTCCCAAGTATGACCCAAGTATGTCCCAAATATGTCCCAAGTATGTCCCAAGTATGTCCCAGGTATGTCCCAAGTATGTCCCAAGTATGTCCCAAGTATGTCCCAAGTATGTCCCAAGTATGTCCCAAGTATGTCCCAAGTATGTCCCAAGTATGTCCCAAGTATGTCCCAAGTATGTCCCAAGTATGTCCCAAGTATGTCCCAAGTATGTCCCAAGTATGTCCCAAGTATGTCCCAAGTATGTCCCAAGTATGTCCCAGGTATGTCCCAAGTATGTCCCAAGTATGTCCCAAGTATGTCCCAAGTATGACCCAAGTATGACCCAAATATGTCCCAAGTATGTCCCAAGTATGTCCCAAGTATGTCCCAGGTATGTCCCAAGTATGTCCCAAGTATGTCCCAAGTATGTCCCAAATATGTCCCAAGTATGTCCCAAGTATGTCCCAAGTATGTCCCAAGTATGTCCCAAGTATGTCCCAAGTATGTCCCAAGTATGTCCCAAGTATGTCCCAAATATGTCCCTAGTATGTCCCAAGTATGTCCCAAGTATGTCCCAAGTATGTCCCAAGTATGTCCCAAGTATGTCCCAAGTACGTCCCAAGTATGTCCCAAGTATGTCCCAAGTATGTCCCAAGTATGTCCCAAGTATGTCCCAAATATGTCCCAAGTATGTCCCAAGTATGTCCCAAGTATGTCCCAAGTATGTCCCAAGTATGTCCCAAGTATGTCCCAAGTATGTCCTTAATATGTCCCAAGGATGTCCAAAATAGATCCCAAGTATGTCCCAAGTATGTCCCAAGTATGTCCCAAGTATGTCCCAAGTATGTCCCAAAGTATGTCCCAAGTATGTCCCAAGTATGTCCCAAGTATGTCCCAAGTATGTCCCAAGTATGTCCCAAGTATGTCCCAAGTATGTCCCAAGTATGTCCCAAGTATGTCCCAAGTATGTCCCAAGTATGTCCCAAGTATGTCCCAAGTATGTCCCAAGTATGTCCCAAGTATGTCCCAATTATGTCCCAAGTATGTCCCAAATATGTCCTAAGTATGTCCCAAATATGTCCCAAGTATGTCCCAAATATGTCCCAAGTATGTCCCAAGTATGTCCCAAGTATGTCCCAAGTATGTCCCAAGTATGTCCCAAGTATGTCCCAAGTATGTCCCAAATATGTCCCAAGTATGTCCCAAGTATGTCCAAAATATGTCCCAAGTATGTCCCAAGTATGTCCCAAGTATGTCCCAAATATGTCCCAAGGATGTCCAAAATAGGTCCCAAGTATGTCCCAAGTATGTCCCAAGTATGTCCCAAGTATGTCCCAAGTATGTCCCAAGTATGTCCAAAATATGTCCCAAGTATGTCCCAAGTATGTCCCAAGTATGCCCAAGTATGTCCCACGTATGTCCCAAGTATGTCCCAAGTATGTCCCAAACATGTCCCAAGTATGTCCCAAGTATGTCCCAAGTATGCCCAAGTATGTCCCACATATGTCCCAAGTATGTCCCAAGTATGTCCCAAGTATGTCCCAAGTATGTCCCAAGTATGTCCCAAGAATGTCCCAAATATGTCCCAAGTATGTCCCAAGTATGTCCCAAGTATGTCCCAAGTATGTCCCAAGTATGTCCCAAGTATGTCCCAAGTATGTCCCAAGTATGTCCCAAGTATGTCCCAAGTATGTCCCAAGTATGTCCCATGTATGTCCCAAGTATGTCCCAAATATGTCCCAAGGATGTCCCAAGTATGTCCCAAATATGTCCCAAGTATGTCCCAAGTATGTCCCAAATATGTCCCAAGTATGTCCCAATTTTGTCCCAAATATGTCCCAAATATGTCCCAAGTATGTCCCAAATATGTCCCAAGTATGTCCCAAGTATGTCCCACGTATGTCCCAAGTATGTCCCAAGTATGTCCCAAGTATGTCCCAAGTATGTCCCAAGTATGTCCCAAGTATGTCCCAAGTATGTCCCAAGTATGTCCCAAGTATGTCCCAAGTATGTCCCAAGTATGTCCCAAGTATGTCCCAAGTATGTCCCAAGTATGTCCCAAGTATGTCCCAGGTATGTCCCAAGTATGTCCCAAGTATGTCCCAAGTATGTCCCAAGTATGTCCCAAGTATGTCCCAAGTATGTCCCAAGTATGTCCCAAGTATGTCCCAAGTATGTCCCAAAGTATGTCCCAAATATGTCCCAAGTATGACCCAAGTATGTCCCAAGTATGTCCCAAGTATGTCCCAAGTATGTCCCAAGTATGTCCCAAGTATGTCCCAAGTATGTCCCAAGTATGTCCCAAGTATGTCCCAAGTATGTCCCAAATATGTCCCAAGTATGTCCCAAGAATGTCACAAATATGTCCCAGGTATGTCCCAAATATGTCCCAAGTATGTCCAAGGTATGTCCCAAGTATGTCCCAAATATGTCCCAAGTATGTCCCAAGTATGTCCCAAGTATGTCCCAAGTATGTCCCAAGTATGTCCCAAAAGTATGTCCCAAGTATGTCCCAAGTATGTCCCAAAGTATGTCCCAAGTATGTCCCAAGTATGTCCTAAGTATGTCCCAAATATGTCCCAAGTATGTCCCAAGTATGTCCCAAAGTATGTCCCAAGTATGTCCCAAGTATGTCCCAAGTATGTCCCAAGTATGTCCCAAGTATGTCCCAAGTATGTCCCAGGTATGTCCCAAGTATGTCCCAAGTATGTCCAAAGTATGTCCCAAGTATGTCCCAAGTATGTCCCAAGTATGTCCCAAATATGTCCCAAGTATGTCCCAAGTATGTCCCAGGTATGTCCCAAGTATGTCCCAAGTATGTCCCAAATATGTCCCAAAGTATGTCCCAAGTATGTCCCAAGTATGTCCCAAGTATGTCCCAAGTATGTCCCAAGTATGTCCCAAGTATGTCCCAAGTATGTCCCAAGTATGTCCCAAGTATGTCCCAAGTATGTCCCAAGTATGTCCCAAGTATGTCCAAAATATGTCCCAAATATGTCCCAAGTATGTCCAAAGTCTGTCCCAAGTATGTCCCAAATATGTCCCAAGTATGTCCCAAGTATGTCCCAAGTATGTCCCAAGTATGTCCCAAGTATGTCCCAAGTATGTCCCAAGTATGTCCCAAGTATGTCCCAAGTATGTCCCAAGTATGTCCAAAGTATGTCCCAAGTATGTCCCAAGTATGTCCCAAGTATGTCCCAAGTATGTCCCAAGTATGTCCTAAATATGTCCCAAGTATGTCTCAAGTATGTCCCAATCATGTCCCAAATATGTCCCAAGTATGTCCCAGATATGTCCCAAGTATATCCCAAGTATGTCCCAAGTATGTCCCAAGTATGTCCCAAGTATGTCCCAAGTATGTCCCAAGTATGTCCCAAGTATGTCCCAAGTATGTCCCAAGTATGTCCCAAGTATGTCCCAAGTATGTCCCAAGTATGTCCCAAGTATGTCCCAAGTATGTCCCAAGTATGTCCCAAGTATGTCCCAAGTATGTCCCAAGTATGTCCCAAGTATGTCCCAAGTATATCCCAAGTATGTCCCAAGTATGTCCCAAGTATGTCCCAAGTATGTTCCACATATGTCCCAAGTATGTCCCAAGTATGTCCCAAGTATGTCCCAAGTATGTCCCAAGTATGTTCCACATATGTCCCAAGTATGACCCAAGTATGTCCCAAGTATGTCCCAAAGTATGTCCCAAGTATGTCCCAAGTATGTCCCAAGTATGTCCCAAGTATGTCCCAAGTATGTCCCAAATATGACCCAAAGTATGTCCCAAGTATGTCCCAAGTATGTCCCAAGTATGTCCCAAGTATGTCCCAAGTATGTCCCAAGTATGTCCCAAGTATGTCCCAAGTATGTCCCAAATATGTCCCAAGTATGTCCCAAGTATGTCCCAAGTATGTCCCAAGTATGTCCCAAGTATGTCCCAAGTATGTCCCAAGTATGTCCCAAATATGTCCCAAGTATGTCCCAAATATGTCCCAAAATGTCCCAAGTATGTCCCAAGTATGTCCCAAGTATGTCCCAAGTATGTCCCAAGTATGTCCCAAGTATGTCCCAAATATGTCCCAAGTATGTCCCAAGTATGTCCCAAGTATGTCCCAAATATGTCCCAAGTATGTCCCAAGTATGTCCCAAAGTATGTCCCAAGTATGTCCCAAGTATGTCCCAAGTATGTCCCAAGTATGTCCCAAGTATGTCCCAAGTATGTCCCAAGTATGTCCCAAGTATGTCCCAAGTATGTCCCAAGTATGTCCCAAGTATGTCCCAAGTATGTCCCAAGTATGTCCCAAGTATGTCCCAAGTATGTCCCAAGTATGTCCCAAGTATGTCCCAAATATGTCCCAAGTATGTCCCAAGTATGTCCCAAGCTATGTCCCAAAATGTCCCAAGTATGTCCCAAGTATGTCCCAAGTATGTCCCAAGTATGTCCCAAGTATGTCCCAAGTATGTCCCAAGTATGTCCAAGTATGTCCCAAATATGTCCCAAGTATGTCCCAAGTATGTCCCAAGTATGTCCCAAGTATGTCCCAAGTATGTCCCAAATATGTCCCAAGTATGTCCCAAATATGTCCCAAGTATGTCCCAAAGTATGTCCCAAGTATGTCCCAAGTATGTCCCAAGTATGTCCCAAGTATGTCCCAAGTATGTCCCAAAGTATGTCCCAAGTATGTCCCAAGTATGTCCCAAAGTATGTCCCAAGTATGTCCCAAGTATGTCCCAAGTATGTCCCAAGTATGTCCCAAGTATGTCCCAAGTATGTCCCAAGTATGTCCCAAAGTATGTCCCAAATATGTCCCAAGTATGTCCCAAGTATGTCCCAAGTATGTCCCAAGTATGTCCCAAGTATGTCCCAAGTATGTCCCAAGTATGTCCCAAGTATGTCCCAAGTATGTCCTAAGAATGTCCCAAATATGTCCCAAGTATGTCCCAAGTATGTCCCAAGTATGTCCCAAGTATGTCCCAAGTATGTCCCAAGTATGTCCCAAGTATGTCCCAAGTATGTCCCAAGTATATCCCAAATATGTCCCAAGTATGTCCCAAGTATGTCCCAGCTATGTCCCAAGTATGTCCCAAGTATGTCCCAAGTATGTCCCAAGTATGTCCCAAGTATGTCCCAAGTATGTCCCAAGATGTCCCAAGTCTGTCCCAAATATGTCCCAAGTATGTCCCAAATATGTCCCAAGTATGTCCCAAGTATGTCCCAAATATGTCCCAAATATGTCCCAAATATGTCCCAAGTATGTCCCAAGTATGTCCCAAGTATGTCCCAAGTATGTCCCAAATATGTCCCAAGTATGTCCCAAATATGTCCCAAGTATTTCCTAAGTATGTCCCAAGTATGTCCAAAATATGTCCCAAGTATGTCCCAAGTATGTCCCAAGTATGTCCCAAGTATGTCCCAAGTATGTCCCAAGTATGTCCCAAATATGTCCCAAATATGTCCCAAATATGTCCCAAGTATGTCCCAAGTATGTCCCAAGTATGTCCCAAGTATGTCCCAACTATGTCCCAAGTATGTCCCAAGTATGGCCCAAGTATGTCCCAAATATGTCCCAAGTATGTCCCAAGTATGTCCCAAGTATGTCCCAAGTATGTCCCAAGTATGTCCCAAGTATGTCCCAAGTATGTCCCAAGTATGTCCCAAATATGTCCCAAGTATGTCCCAAGTATGTCCCAAGTATGTCCCAAATATGTCCAAAGTATGTCCTAAATATGTCCCAAATATGTCCCAAGTATGTCCAAAGTCTGTCCCAAATATGTCCCAAGTATGTCCCAAATATGTCCCAAGTATTTCCCAAGTATGTCCAAAATATGTCCCAAGTATGTCCAAAGTATGTCCCAAACATGTCCCAAATATGTCCCAAGTATGTCCCAAGTATGCCCAAGTATGTCACACGTATGTCCCAAGTATGTCGTAAGAATGTCACAAATATGTCACAGGTATGTCACAAATATGTCCCAAGTATGTCCTAAGTATCTCCCAAGTATGTCCCAAATATGTCCCAAGGATTTCCAAAATAGATCCCAAGTATGTCCCAAGTGTGTCCCAAGTGTGTCCCAAGTATGTCCCAAGTATGTCTCAAGTATGCCCAAGCATGTCCCACGAATGTCCCAAGTATGTCCCTAGTATGTCCCAAGTATGTCCCAAATATGTCCCAAGTATGTCCCAAGTATGTCCCAAGTATGTCCCAAGTATGTCCCAAGTATGTCCCAAGTATGTCCCAAGTATGACCCAAGTATGTCCCAAGTATGTCCCAGGTATGTCCGAAGTATGTCCCAAGGATGTCCAAAATATGTCCCAAGTAGGTCCCAAGTATGTCCCAAGTATGTCCCAAATATGTCCCAAGTATGTCCCAAGTATGTCCAACGTATGTCCCAAGTATGTCCCAAGTATGACCCAAGTATGTCCCAAGCATGTCCCAAATATGTCCCAAGTATGTCCCAAGTATGTCCCAAGTATGTCCAAAGTATGTCCCAAGTATGTCCCAAGTATGTCCCAAGTATGTCCCAAGTATGTCCCAAGTATGTCCCAAGTATGTCCCAAGTATGTCTCAAGTATGTCCCAAGTATGTCCCAAGTATGTCCCAAGTATGTCCCTAGTATGTCCCAAGTATGTCCCAAATATGTCCCAAGTATGTCCCAAGTATGTCCCAAGTATGTCCCAAGTATGTCCCAAGTATGTCCCAAGTATGTCCCAAGTATGTCCCAAGTATGTCCCAAGTATGTCCCAAGTATGTCCCCAAGTATGTCCCAAGTATGTCCCAAGTATGTCCCAAGTATGTCCAAATATGTCCCAAGTATGTCCCAAGTATGTCCCAAATATGTCCCAAGTATGTCCCAAGTATGTCCCAGGTATGTCCCAAGTATGTCCCAAGTATGTCCCAAGTATGTCCCAAATATGTCCCAAGTATGTCCCAAGTATGTCCAAAATATGTCCCAAGTATGTCCCAAGTATGTCCCAAGTATGTCCCAAGTATGTTCCAAGTATGTCCCAAGTATGTCCCAAGTATGTCCCAAGTATGTCCCAAGTATGTCCCAAGTATGTCCCAAGTATGTCCCAAGTATGTCCCAAGTATGTCCCAAGTATGTCCCAAGTATGTCCCAAGTCTGTCCCAAATATGTCCCAAGTATGTCCCAAATATGTCCCAAGTATGTCCCAAGTATGCCCCAAATATGTCCCAAGTATGTCCCAAGTATGTCCCAAGTATGTCCCAAGTATGTCCCAAGTATGTCCCAAGTATGTCCTAAATATGTCCCAAGTATGTCTCAAGTATGTCCCAAGTATGTCCCAAATATGTCCCAAGTATGTCCCAAGTATGTCCCAAGTATATCCCAAGTATGTCCCAAGTATGTCCCAAGTATGTCCCAAGTATGTCCCAAGTATGTCCCAAGTATGTCCCAAGTATGTTCCAAGTATGTCCCAAGTATGTCCTAAATATGTCCCAAGTATGTCCCAAGTATGTCCCAAGTATTTCCCAAGTATGTCCCAAGTATGTCCCAAATATGTCCCAAGTATGTCCCAAGTATGACCCAAGTAGGTCCCACGTATATCCCAAGTATGTCCCAAGTATGCCCAAGTATGTCCCAAGTATGTTCCACATATGTCCCAAGTATGTCCTAAATATGTCCCAAGTATGTCCCAAGTATGTCCCAAGTATTTCCCAAGTATGTCCCAAGTATGTCCCAAATATGTCCCAAGTATGTCCCAAGTATGACCCAAGTAGGCGCTGCGAAATAAGGCCCCAATGAAATAAGGCCCCAAAAAAAAAAATGAAATAAGGCCCCAAAAATTTATATGGAAAACAAAAACAACGATTTTTTCTCAAATTTGGGGTGTTATTTCATTTTTTGGGGCTTTATTTCCTAAATAAAATTTCAAAATGAAATAAGTCCCCAAAAGAAGAAATGAAATAAGGCCCCAAAAATTAGGTTTGCGGTCTTATTTCATTTCGCGGAAATCAGACCCCAATTTTTAATATGAATTTTTTGGGGTCTTATTTCATTTCTCTTATTTTTGCTGATATATGGAAAAAAAATTCCAATAACGGTTAATTTTCTTATCTGCCTGCGTTTTCTGACTTAGTATTTGATGCATTTTTGTACAGATGTGCAAAAGTACCGTTTTACAATTAGTTCAGGGATAACCTTTTGAGTTTGTTGATCAGTTTAGTGATTTGCATTGTGTAAAGCAGACGTTCAAGTGCGAGATAAAATTATGAAGTGCGAAAAAATTGTTGCATTACGGTGAACTGGAAATTTGTTCTACGTCAAAGAACAATAAATGCTGTATTTTGACGAGGTAATTATATTGTCTATTTTAAAAAATCTTAGCGCCGCAGACGAGATTTTTTGTATATGAAAACTTTTTATATTATATCAAAAAAATTGTGTCAATCTAAGCGCCGCAGGCGAAAATTTTTTACAAAAAATCGCGCGATTTTTGTGTAAAAATTTTCATTATTATTTAATGTTATAGGTAGTTTGTTTCACTAAAAATCCAAATAAGAATATATTTTAAAATTTTATATTAGGTATTTCCAATAGTTTTTATTAGAGCGAAGCTCTTTTACGGACGTCCGTCAGACTGGGGGAGTGAATCTTGAAAAATTTTGTCTTTGCGACAGATTTTTTGCGGGTATGTCTTTGCGACAGATTCTTTGGGGGTATGTCTTTGATTTTGTGTTTTGTATTTTGTATTTGCAAAATCAGCAGCTTTTACCATTACCGCGTAGTGGCAGGTGGGTTGTGTGTGGAGTTGGATAGTGTGAGGTGGAAGTGGGGGGAAGTGATGGGTATTTGGTAGAGACCTGGTGGGGATCAGGTGAAGATTTGGTGAGGATCTGGCGCGGATTTGGTGCTGATCTGGTGGGGTGCTGGTGGTGATGTGGTGATGATCTGGCGGTTATCTGGTAGGGACCTGGCGAGCTCTGTTTTGGTACTGGGTGGAGATTGAGTGGGGATCTGGTGTGAATCTGGTAGGGATCTGGTGAAGATCTGGTGTGGATTTTGTAGGGATCTGGTGGGGATTGGGTAGGAATCTGGTGGGGATCTACTGGGAACCTGGTGGAGATCTGGTGGGGATCTGGTGGGGATCTAATGGGGATCTGGTGGAGATCTGGTGGGGATCTAGTGGGGAT
The DNA here is from genome assembly GCA_018904275.1 of Lordiphosa clarofinis. NCBI lineage: Eukaryota > Metazoa > Arthropoda > Insecta > Diptera > Drosophilidae > Lordiphosa > Lordiphosa clarofinis. Next base: position 14,211 of record JAEIGQ010000464.1, read on the forward strand.
CTGGTGGGGTTCTACTGGGGATCTGGTGAAGATCTGGTGTGGATTTGGTAGGGATCTGGTGGGGATCTGGTGGAGATCTGGTGGGGATCTGGTGAGGATCTAGTGGGGATCTAACGGGGATCTGGTGGGGATCTGGTGAGGATTTGGTGAAGATCTGGTGGGGATCTGGTGGGGATCTGGTGGGGATCTGGTGGAGATCTGGTGGGGATCTGGTGGGGATTTGGTAGGGATCTGGTGGGGATTGGGTAGGAATTGGGTAGGGATCTGGTGGGGATCTGGTGGGGATCTAGTGGGGATCTGGAGGGATCTGGTGGGGATCTAGTGGGGATCTAGTGGGGATCAGGTGGGGATCTGGTGGAGATCTGGTGGGGATCTGGTGGGGATCTGGTGGGGATCTGGTGGGGATCTGGTGGAGATTGGGTAGGGATTGGGTAGGGATCTGGTGGGGATCTGGTGGGGATCTGGAGTGGATTTGGTTGGGATCTGGTGGAGATTGGGTAGGGATTGGGTAGGGATCTGGTGGGGATTCAATGGGGATCTGGTGGAGATCTGTTGGGGATCTGGTGGGGATTGGGTAGGGATCTGGTGGGGATCTACTGGGGACCTGGTGGAGATCTGGTGGGGATCTGGTGGGGATCTGGTGTGGATTTGGTAGGGATCTGGTGGGGATTGGGTAGGGATTGGGTAGGGATCTGGTGGGGATCTGGTGGGAATCTAGTGGGTATCAGGTGGGGATCTGGTGGAGATCTGGTTTGGATCTGGTGGGGATCTGGTGGGGATCTGGTGTGGATTTGGTAGGGATCTGGTGGGGATTGGGTAGGGATTGGGTAGGGATCTGGTGGGGATCTGGTGGGGATCTGGTGGAGATTTGGTGGGGATCTGGAGGGGATCTGGTATGGATTTGGTAGGGATCTGGTGGGGATTGGGTAGGGATTGGGTAGGGATCTGGTGGGGATCGGGTGGGGATCTAGTGGGGGTCAGGTGGGGATCTGGTGGAGATCTGGTGGGGATATGGGGGAGATCAACTTGTAGGGGTTTGAGGGCAGGTGGTGGAGGGGATCTGGTGGGCTCTAGTTGGGATCCGGAGCGGATCTAGAGGGGATCGTGTGGGGACATTAACATAACAGTAACTTAACAGTGTCTTGACAGTGACAAAGACTTAACAGTGACTTAACAGGGACTTAACAGTGACTTAACAGTGGCTTGACAGTGACTTAACAGTGACATAACAGTGACTTAGCAGTGACTTAACAATAATTTAACAGAGACTTAACAGTGACATAACTGTGACATAACAGTGAATAAACTGTAACTTAACAGTGACTTAACAGTGACTTAACAGTGACTTAACAGTGACTTAACATTGACTTAACAGTGACTTAACAGTGACTTAACAGTGACTTAACAGTGACTTAACAGTGACTTAACAGTGACTTAACAGTGACTTAACAGTGACTTAACAGTGACTTAACAGTGACTTAACAGTGACTTAACAGTGACTTAACAGTGACTTAACAGTGACTTAACAGTGACTTAACCGAGACTTAACAGTGACTTAACAGTGACTTAACAGTGACTTAATAGTGAACTAGCAGTTACTTAACAGTGACTTTGCAGTTTCCTAAAGCGACTTAACAGTGACTAAACAGTGACCTTACAGTGTTTTGAGAGTGACCTAATATTTGATAATTTAACATTTATTAATACAGAATCCAAATGTGTCTTTTTCCATTACTTAAATCGGATTCATCGTAAAGAGCTTCGCTCGTGCCGTGCGTCTCATGACACACACTCTTTATTTTATTGAATAAATTGAATAAAGCAATAAAATGAACAAAAAAATAGAATTGAACATGTGAGAAAGTCGGTCAAGCCCGACTATAACATACTCTGTACCTGGAGTAGAAGCTGAATGCAATGCTGGTGGTGCGCTCATCTCAAAGTTTCTCTCTCTTTTTCTCTCTCTCTCACTCTCTCTCTCGCTCTCTCTCTAAGATTGTGTGGTGTTAGTTGTGAATGGGTGGGAGGGGGTGGGGCGAGGGCGATATACTTTTTTGCTCATAACGAGAACCGCTGATCCGATCTTTATCATTTCTTCGGCAAATCGATATATTTTGCTAATTACTAACTATCTCTAGAAGGTACAAAACGTCTATCATCAAAACTGTAGGAGATATAACGTTTTTTCCGAATTGCGGGGGCGGGAGGGGGCGTGGCAAAAATTGAAAATAAACTTGATCTGCCTGCAGCTATAAGAAACATTTGTCCCATACAAGTCAAACCTCTATCTCTTACCATCTCCGAGATCTGTTTGTTCATACGGACGGACGGACGGACGGACGGACGGACGGACGGACAGACAGACGGACAGACGGACAGACGGACAGACGGACATGGCTATATCGACTCGGCTGTTGATGCTGATCAAGAATATATATACTTTATAGGGTCGGAAATGACTCCTTCTCCCTGTTACATACTTTTGCACAAATGTATACTCAAATTGGGGTGTTATTTCATTTTTCAAAATGGGGTATTATTTCATTATGAAATAACACCCCAAATTTGGGGGGCCTTATTTCATTTTTTTTTGGGGCCTTATTTCATTTCAGTGGGGCCTTATTTCATAATTTAAATTGGGGTATTATTTCATTATGAAATAACTCCCCAAATTTGGGGACTTATTTCATTTTATCGTTTGGGGACTTATTGCCTGCAGCCACCCAAGTATGCTCAAGTAGGTCCCACGTATATCCCAAGTATGTCCCAAGTATGTCCAAGTAAGTCCCACGTATGTCCCAAGTATGTCCCAATTATGTCCCAAGTATGTCCCAAATATGACCCAAAAATGTCCCAAGTATGTCCCAGCTATGTCCAAAATATGTCCCAAGTATGTCCCAAGTATGTCCCAAGTATGTCCCAAGTATGTCCCAAGTATGACCCAATCATGTCCCAAATATGTCTCAAGTATGTCCCAAGTGTGTCCCAAGTATGTCCCAAGTATGTCCCAAGTATGTCCCAAAGTATGTCCCAAGTATGTCCCAAATATGTCCCAAGTATGTCCCAAATATGTCCCAAATATGTCCCAAGTATGTCCCAAGTATGTCCCAAGTATGTCCCAAGTATGTCCCAAGTATGTCCCAAACATGTCCCAAGTATGTCCCAAGTATGTCCCAAATATGTCCCAAGTATGTCCCAAGTATGTCCCAAGTATGTCCCAAATATGTCCCAAGTATGTCCCAAGTATGTCCCAAGTATGTCCCAAGTATGTCCCACGTATGTCCCAAGTATGTCCCAAGTATGTCCCAAGTATGTCCCAAGTATGTCCCAAGTATGTCCCAAGTATGTCCTAAGTATGTCCCAAATATGTCCCAAGTATGTCCCAAATATGTCCCAAGTATGTCCCAAGTATGTCCCAAGTATGTCCCAAGTATGTCCCAAGTATGTCCCAAGTATGTCCCAAGTATGTCCCAAATATGTCCCAAGTATGTCCCAAGTATGTCCCAAGTATGTCCCAAGTATGTCCCAAGTATGTCCCAAGTATGTCCCAAGTATGTCCCAAGTATGTCCCAAGTATGTCCCAAATATGTCCCAAGTATGTCCCAAGTATGTCCCAAATATGTCCCAAGTATGTCCCAAGTATGTCCCAAGTATGTCCCAAGTATGTCCCAAGTATGTCCCAAGTATGTCCCAAGTATGTCCCAAGTATGTCCCAAGTATGTCCCAAGTATGTCCCAAGTATGTCCAAAGTATGTCCCAAGTATGTCCCAAGTATGTCCCAAGTATGTCCCAAATATGTCCCAAGTATGTCCCAAGTATGTCCCAAGTATGTCCCAAGTATGTCCCAAGTATGTCCCAAGTATGTCCCAAGTATGTCCCAAGTATGTCCCAAATATGTCCCAAATATGTCCCAAATATGTTCCAAGTATGTCCCAAGCATGTCCCACGTATGTCCCAAGTATGTCCCAACTATGTCCCAAGTATGTCCCAAGTATGTCCCAAGTCTGTCCCAAATATGTCCCAAGTATGTCCCAAGTATGTCCCAAGTATGTCCCAAGTATGTCCCAAGTATGTCCCAAGTATGTCCCAAGTATGTCCCAAGTATGTCCCAAGTATGTCCCAAGTATGTCCCAAGTATGTCCCAAATATGTCCCAAAGTATGTCCCAAGTATGTCCCAAGTATGTCCCAAGTATGTCCCAAGTATGTCCCAAGTATGTCCCAAGTATGTCCCAACTATGTCCCAAGTATGTCCTAAGTATGTCCCAAGTATGTCCCAAATATGTCCCAAAGTATGTCCCAAGTATTTCCCTAGTATGTCCCAAGTATGTCCCAAGTATGTCCCAAGTATGTCCCAAGTATGTCCCAAGTATGTCCCAAGAATGTCCCAAATATGTCCCAAGTATGTCCCAAGTATGTCCCAAGTATGTCCCAAGTATGTCCCAAGTATGTCCCAAGTATGTCCCAAGTATGTCCCAAAATGTCCCAAGTATGTCCCAAGTATGTCCCAAGTATGTCCCAAGTATGTCCCAAGTATGTCCCAAGTATGTCCCAAGCATGTCCCAAGTATGTCCCAAGTATGTCCCAAGTATGTCCCAAGTATGTCCCAAATATGTCCCAAGTATGTCCCAAGTATGTCCCAAGTATGTCCCAAGTATGTCCCAAGTATGTCCCAAGTATGTCCCAAGTATGTCCCAAGTATGTCCCAAGTATGTCCCAAGTATGTCCCAAATATGTCCCAAGTATGTCCCAAGTATGTCCCAAGTATGTCCCAAGTATGTCCCAAGTATGTCCCAAATATGTCCCAAGTATGTCCCAAGTATGTCCCAAGTATGTCCCAAGTATGTCCCAAGTATGTCCCAAGTATGTCCCAAGTATGTCCCAAGTATGTCCCAAGTATGTCCCAAGTATGTCCCAAGTATGTCCCAAGTATGTCCCAAGTATGTCCCAAGTATGTCCCAAGTATGTCCAAAATATGTCCCAAGTATGTCCCAAGTATGTCCCAAGTATGTCCCAAATATGTCCCAAGTATGTCCCAAGTATGTCCCAAGTATGTCCCAAGTATGTCCCAAGTATGTCCCAAGTATGTCCCAAATATGTCCCAAGTATGTCCTAAAATATGTCCCAAGTATGTCCCAAGTATGTCCCAAGTATGTCCCAAGTATGTCCCAAGTATGTCCCAAATATGTCCCAAGTATGTCCCAAGTATGTCCCAAGTATGTCCCAAGTATGTCCCAAGTATGTCCCAAGTATGTCCCAAGTATGTCCCAAGTATGTCCCAAGAATGTCCCAAATATGTCCCAAGTATGTCCCAAGTATGTCCCAAGTATGTCCAAAGTATGTCCCAAATATGTCCCAAGTATGTCCCAAGTATGTCCCAAGTCTGTCCCAAGTGTGTCCCAAGTATGTCCCAAATATGTCCCAAGTATGTTCCAAGTATGTCCCAAGTATGTCCCAAGTATGTCCCAAGTATGTCCCAAGTATGTCCCAAGTAGGTCCCAAGTATGTCCCAAGTATGTCCCAAGTATGTCCCAAGTATGTCCCAAGTATGTCCCAAGTATGTCCCAAGTATGTCCCAAATATGTCCCAAGTATGTCCCAAGTATGTCCCAAGTATGTCCCAAGTATGTCCCAAATATGTCCAAGTATGTCCCAAGTATGTCCCAAATATGTCCCAAGTATGTCCCAAGTATGTCCCAAGTATGTCCCAAGTATGTCCCAAGTATGTCCTAAATATGTCCCAAGTATGTCCCAAGTATGTCCCAATTGTCCCAAGTATGTCCCAAGTATGTCCCAAGTATGTCCCAAGTATGTCCCAAATATGTCCCAAGTATGTCCCAAATATGTCCCAAGTATGTCCCAAGTATGTCCCAAGTATGTCCCAAGTATGTCCCAAGTATGTCCCAAGTATGTCCCAAGTATGTCCCAAGTATGTCCCAAGTATGTCCCAAGTATGTCCCAAGTATGTCCCAAGTATGTCCCAAAAATGTCCCAAATATGTCCCAAGTATGTCCCAAGTATGTCCCAAGTATGTCCCAAGTATGTCCCAAATATGTCCCAAGTATGTCCCAAGTATGTCCCAAGTATGTCCCAAGTATGTCCCAAGTATGTCCCAAGTATGTCCCAAGTATGTCCCAAGCATGTCCCAAATATGTCCCAAGTATGTCCCAAGTATGTCCCAAGTATGTCCCAAGTATGTCCCAAGTATGTCCCAAATATGTCCCAAGTATGTCCCAAGTATGTCCCAAGTATGTCCCAAGTATGTCCCAAATATGTCCCAAGTATGTCCCAAGTATGTCCCAGTATGTCCCAAGTATGTCCCAAGTATGTCCCAAGTATGTCCCAAGTATGTCCCAAGTATGTCCCAAGTATGTCCCAAGTATGTCCCAAGTATGTCCCAAGTATGTCCCAAGTATGTCCGAAGTATGTCCCAAGTATGTCCCAAGTATGTCCCAAATATGTCCCAAGTATGTCCCAAGTATGTCCCAAGTATGTCCCAAGTATGTCCCAAATATGTCCAAAATATGTCCCAAGTATGTCCCAAGTATGTCCCAAATATGTCCCAAGTATGTCCCAAGTATGTCCCAAGTATGTCCCAAGTATGTCCCAGTATGTCCCAAGTATGTCCCAAGTATGTCCCAAGTATGTCCCAAGTATGTCCCAAGTATGTCCCAAGTATGTCCCAAGTATGTCCCAAGTATGTCCCAAGTATGTCCCAAGTATGTCCCAAGTATGTCCCAAGTATGTCCCAAGTATGTCCCAAGTATGTCCCAAGTATGTCCCAAGTATGTCCCAAGTATGTCCCAAGTATGTCCCAAGTATGTCCCAAGTATGTCCCAAGTATGTCCCAAATATGTCCCAAGTATGTCCCAAGTCTGTCCCAAATATGTCCCAAGTATGTCCCAAGTATGTCCCAAGTATGTCCCAAGTATGTCCCAAGTATGTCCCAAATATGTCCCAAGTATGTCCCAAGTATGTCCCAAGTATGTCCCAAGTATGTCCCAAGTATGTCCCAAGTATGTCCCAAGTATGTCCCAAGTATGTTCCAAATATGTCCCAAGTATGTCCTAAGTATGTCCCAAGTATGTCCCAAATATGTCCCAAGTATGTCCAAGTATGTCCCAAGTATGTCCCAAATATGTCCCAAGTATGTCCCAAGTATGTCCCAAGTATGTCCCAAGTATGTCCCAAGTATGTCCCAAGTATGTCCCAAGTATGTCCCAAGTATGTCCCAAGTATGTCCCAAGTATGTCCCAAGTATGTCCCAAGTATGTCCCAAATATGTCCCAAATATGTCCCAAGTATGTCCCAAGTATGTCCCAAGTATGTCCCAAATATGTCCCAAGTATGTCCCAAGTATGTCCCAAGTATGTCCCAAGTATGTCCCAAGTATGTCCCAAATATGTCCCAAATATGTCCCAAGTATGTCCCAAATGTATGTCCCAAGTATGTCCCAAGTATGTCCCAAGTATGTCCCAAGTATGTCCCAAGTATGTCCCAAGTATGTCCCAAATATGTCCCAAGTATGTCCCAAGTATGTCCCAAGTATGTCCCAAGTATGTCCCAAGTATGTCCCAAGTATGTCCCAAGTATGTCCCAAGTATGTCCCAAGTATGTCCCAAGTATGTCCCAAGTATGTCCCAAATATGTCCCAAGTATGTCCCAAGTATGTCCCAAGTATGTCCCAAGTATGTCCCAAGTATGTCCCAAGTATGTCCCAAGTATGTCCCAAGTATGTTCCAAAGTATGTCCCAAGTATGTCCCAAGTATGTTCCAAGTATGTCGCAAGTATGTCCAAAATATGTCCCAAGTATGTCCTAAGTATGTCCCAAGTATGTCCCAAGTATGTCCCAAGTTTATCCCAAGTATGTCCCAAGTCTGTCCCAAATATGTATCAAGTATGTCCCAAGTATGTCCCAAGTATGTCCCAAGTATGTCCCAAGTATGTCCCAAGTATGTCCCAAGTATGTCCCAAATATGTCCCAAGTATGTCCCAAGTATGTCCCAAGTCTGTCCCAAATATGTCCCAAGTATGTCCCAAGTATGTCCCAAGTATGTCCCAAGTATGTCCCAAGTATGTCCCAAGTATGTCCCAAGTATGTCCCAAGTATGTCCCAAGTATGTCCCAAGTATGTCCCAAGTATGTCCCAAGTATGTCCCAAATATGTCCCAAGTATGTCCCAAGTATGTCCCAAATATGTCCCAAATATGTCCCAAGTATGTCCCAAATATGTCCCAAGTATGTCCCAAGTATGTCCCAAATATGTCCCAAGTATGTCCCAAATATGTCCCAAGTATGTCCCAAGTATGTCCCAAATATGTCCCAAATATGTCGCAAATATGTCCCAAGTATGTCCCAAGCATGTCCCACGTATGTCCCAAGTATGTCCCAACTATGTCCCAAGTATGTCCCAAGTATGTCCCAAGTCTGTCCCAAATATGTCCCAAGTATGTCCCAAGTATGTCCCAAGTCTGTCCCAAGTATGTCCCAAGTATGTCCCACGTATGTCCCAAGTATGTCCCAAGTATGTCCCAAGTATGTCCCAAGTATGTCCCAAGTATGTCCCAAATATGTCCCAAGTATGTCCCAAGTATGTCCCAAGTATGTCCCAAGTATGTCCCAAGTATGTCCCAAGTATGTCCCAAGTATGTCCCAAGTATGTCCCAAGTATGTCCCAAGTATGTCCCAAGTATGTCCCAAGTATGTCCCAAGTATGTCCCAAGTATGTCCCAAGTATGTCCCAAGTATGTCCCAAGTATGTCCCAAGTATGTCCCAAGTATGTCCCAAATATGTCCCAAGTATGTCCCAAGTATGTCCCAAGTATGTCCCAAGTATGTCCCAAATATGTCCCAAGTATGTCCCAAGTATGTCCCAAGTATGTCCCAAGTATGTCCCAAGTATGTCCCAAGTATGTCCCAAGTATGTCCCAAGTATGTCCCAAGTATGTCCCAAGTATGTCCCAAGTATGTCCCAAATATGTCCCAAGTATGTCCCAAGTATGTCCCAAGTATGTCCCAAGTATGTCCCAAATATGTCCCAAGTATGTCCCAAGTATGTCCCAAGTATGTCCCAAGTATGTCCCAAGTATGTCCCAGTATGTCCCAAGTATGTCCCAAATATGTCCCAAGTATGTCCCAAGTATGTCCCAAGTATGTCCCAAGTATGTCCCAAGTATGTCCCAAGTATGTCCCAAGTATGTCCCAAGTATGTCCCAAATATGTCCCAAGTATGTCCCAAGTATGTCCCAAGTATGTCCCAAGTATGTCCCAAGTATGTCCCAAGTATGTCCCAAGTATGTCCCAAGTATGTCCCAAGTATGTCCCAAGTATGTCCCAAGTATGTCCCAAGTATGTCCCAAGTATGTCCCAAGTATGTCCCAAGTATGTCCCAAGTATGTCCCAAGTATGTCCCAAGTATGTCCCAAGTATGTCCCAAGTATGTCCCAAGTATGTCCCAAATATGTCCCAAGTATGTCCCAAGTATGTCCCAAGTATGTCCCAAGTATGTCCCAAATATGTCCCAAGTATGTCCCAAGTATGTCCCAAATATGTCCCAAGTATGTCCCAAGTATGTCCCAAGTATGTCCCAAGTATGTCCCAAGTATGTCCCAAAATATGTCCCAAGTATGTCCCAAGTATGTCCCAAGTATGTCCCAAGTATGTCCCAAGTATGTCCCAAGTATGTCCCAAGTATGTCCCAAGTATGTCCCAAAGTATGTCCCAAATATGTCCCAAATATGTCCCAAGTATGTCCCAAGTATGTCCCAAGTATGTCCCAAGTATGTCCCAAGTATGTCCCAAGTATGTCCCAAGTATGTCCCAAGTATGTCCCAAATATGTCCCAAATATGTCCCAAGTATGTCCCAAGTATGTCCCAAGTATGTCCCAAGTATGTCCCAAGTATGTCCCAAGTATGTCCCAAGTATGTCCCAAGTATGTCCCAAGTATGTCCCAAGTATGTCCCAAGTATGTCCCAAGTATGTCCCAAGTATGTCCCAAGTATGTCCCAAGTATGTCCCAAGTATGTCCCAAGTATGTCCCAAGTATGTCCCAAATATGTCCCAAGTATGTCCCAAGTATGTCCCAAGTATGTCCCAAGTATGTCCCAAGTATGTCCCAAGTATGTCCCAAGTATGTCCCAAGTATGTCCCAAGTATGTCCCAAGTATGTCCCAAGTATGTCCCAAGTATGTCCCAAGTATGTCCCAAGTATGTCCCAAGTATGTCCCAAGTATGTCCCAAGTATGTCCCAAATATGTCCCAAGTATGTCCCAAGTATGTCCCAAGTATGTCCCAAGTATGTCCCAAGTATGTCCCAAGTATGTCCCAAGTATGTCCCAAGTATGTCCCAAGTATGTCCCAAGTATGTCCCAAAGTATGTCCCAAGTATGTCCCAAGTATGTCCCAAGTATGTCCCAAGTATGTCCCAAGTATGTCCCAAATATGTCCCAAGTATGTCCCAAGTATGTCCCAAGTATGTCCCAAGTATGTCCCAAGTATGTCCCAAGTATGTCCCAAGTATGTCCCAAGTATGTCCCAAGTATGTCCCAAGTATGTCCCAAATATGTCCCAAGTATGTCCCAAGTATGTCCCAAATATGTCCCAAGTATGTCCCAAGTATGTCCCAAGTATGTCCCAAGTATGTCCCAAGTATGTCCCAAGTATGTCCCAAGTATGTCCCAAGTATGTCCCAAGTATGTCCCAAGTATGTCCCAAGTATGTCCCAAGTATGTCCCAAGTATGTCCCAAGTATGTCCCAAGTATGTCCCAAGTATGTCCCAAGTATGTCCCAAGTATGTCCCAAGTATGTCCCAAGTATGTCCCAAGTATGTCCCAAGTATGTCCCAAATATGTCCCAAGTATGTCCCAAGTATGTCCCAAGTATGTCCCAAGTATGTCCCAAGTATGTCCCAAGTATGTCCCAAGTATGTCCTAAGTATGTCCCAAGTATGTCCCAAGTATGTCCCAAGTATGTCCCAAGTATGTCCCAAGTATGTCCCAAGTATGTCCCAAGTATGTCCCAAGTATGTCCCAAGTATGTCCCAATATGTCCCAAGTATGTCCCAAGTAGATCCCAAGTATGTCCCAAGTATGTCCCAAGTATGTCCCAAGTATGTCCCAAGTATGTCCCAAGTATGTCCCAAGTATGTCCCAAGTATGTCCCAAGAATGTCCCAAATATGTCCCAAGTATGTCCCAAATATGTCCCAAGTATGTCCCAAGTATGTCCCAAGTATGTCCCAAGTATGTCCCAAGTATGTCCCAAGTATGTCCCAAGTATGTCCCAAGTATGTCCCAAGTATGTCCCAAGTATGTCCCAATAATGTCCCAAGTATGTCCCAAGTATGTCCCAAGTATGTCCCAAGTATGTCCCAAGTATTTCCCAAGTATGTCCCAAGTATGTCCCAAATATGTCCCAAATATGTCCCAAGTATGTCCCAAATATGTCCCAAGTATGTCCCAAGTATGTCCCAAGTATATCCGAAGTATATCCCAAATATGTCCCAAATATGTCCCAAGTATGTCCCAAGTATGCCCAAGTATGACACACGTATGTCCAAAGTATGTCGTAAGAATGTCAAAAATATGTCCCAAGTATGTCCAAAGACTGTCCCAAATATGTCCCAAATATGTCCCAAGTATTTCCCAAGTATGTCCCAAATATGTCGCAAATATGTCCCAAGTATGTCCCAACTATGTACCAAGTATGTCCCAAATATGTCCCAAAGATGTCCCAAGTATGTCCCAAGTATGTCCCAAGTATGTCCCAAATATGTCCCAAGTATGTCCCAAGTATGTCCCAAATATGTCCCAAGTATTTCCCAAGTATGTCCCAAGTATATCCCAAATATGTCCCAAATATGTCCCAAGTATGTCCCAGTTATGTCCCAAGTATGTCCCAAGTATGTCCCAAATATGTCGCAAATATGTCCCAAGTATGTCCCAAGCATGTCCCAAGTATGTCCCAAGTATGTCCCAAGTATGTCACAAATTTGTCCAAAGGATGTCCCAAGTATGTCCCAAGTCTGTCCCAAATATGTCCAAAGTATGTCCCAAGTATGTCTCAACTATGTTTCAAGTATGCCTAAGTATTTCCCACGTATGTCCCAAGTATGTCCCAAGTATGTCCCAAATATGTCCCAAGTATGTCCCAAGTATGTCTCAACTATGTTCCAAGTATGCCTAAGTATGTCCCACGTATGTCCCAAGTATGTCCCAAGTATGTCCCAAGTATGTCCCAAGTATGTCCCAAGTATGTCCCAAGAATGTCCCAAGTATGTCCCAAGTATGTCCCAAGTATGTCCCAAGTATGTCCCAAGTATGTCCCAAGTATGTCCCAAGTATGTCCCAAGTATGTCCCAAGTATGTCCCAAGTATGTCCCAAGTATGTCCCAAGTATGTCCCAAGTATGACCCAAGTATGTCCCAAGTATGTCCCAAGTATATCCCAAGTATGTCCCAAGTATGTCCCAAGTATGTCCCAAGTATGTCCCAAGTATGTCCCAAGTATGTCCCAAGTATGTCCCAAGTATGTCCCAAGTATGTCCCAAGTATGTCCGAAGTATGTCCCAAGTATGTCCCAAATATGTCCCAAGTATGTCCCAAGTATGTCCGAAATATGTCCCAAGTATGTCCCAAGTATGTCCCAAGTATGTCCCAAGTATGTCCCAAGTATGTCCGAAGTATGTCCCAAGTATGTCCCAAGTATGTCCCAAGTATGTCCCAAATATGTCCCAAGTATGTCCCAAGTATGTCCAAAATATGTCCCAAGTATGTCCCAAACATGTCCCAAATATGTCCCAAGTATGTCCCAAGTATGTCCCAAGTATGTCCCAAGTATGTCCCAAGTATGTCCCAGGTATGTCCCAAGTATGTCCCAAATATGTCCCAAGTATGTCCCAAATATGTCCCAAGTATGTCCCAAATATGTCCCAAGTATGTCCCAAGTATGACCCAAGTAAGTCCCAAGTATGTCCCAAGTATATCCCAAGTATGTCCCAAGTATGTCCCAAGTATGTCCCAAGTATGTCCCAAGTATGTCCCAAGTATGTCCCAAGTATGTCCCAAGTATGTCCAAAATATGTCCCAAGTATGTCCCAAACATGTCCCAAGTATGTCCCAAATATGTCCAAAGTATGTCCTAAATATGTCCGTAATATGTCCCAAGTATGTGCCAAGTTTGTCCCAAATATGTCCCAAATATGTCCCAAGTATGTCCCAAATATGTCCCAAGTATTTCCCAAGTATGTCCCAAGTATGTCCCAAGTATGTCCCAAGTATGTCCTTACTATGTCCCTAGTATGTCCCAAGTATTTCCCAGGTATGTCCCAAGTATGTCCCAAATAATTCCCAAGTATTTCCCAACTATGCCCCAAGTAAGTCCCAAGTATGTTACAAATATGTCCCAAGTATAACCCAAGTATGTCCCAAGTATGTCTCAAGTATGCCCAAGAATGTCCCAAGTATGTCACAAATATGTCCCAAGTATATCCCAATTATGTCCCAAGTATGTCCCAAATATATCCCAAATATGTCCCAAGGATGTCCAAAATAGATCCCAAGTATGTCCCAAGTATGTCCCAAGTAGGTCCCTAGTATGTCCCAAGTATGTCCCAAGTATGTTCCACATATGTCCCAAGTATGTCCCAAGTATGTCCCAAGTATGTCCCAAGTATGTCCCAAGAATGTCCCAAGTATGTCCCAAGTATGTCCCTAGTATGTCCCAAGTATGTCCCAAGTATGTCCCAAGTATGTTCCAAGTATGTCCCAAGTATGACCCAAACATGTCCAAAATAGATCCCAAGTATGTCCCAAGTATGTCCCAAGTAGGTCCCTAGTATGTCCCAAGTATGTCCCAAGTATGTTCCACATATGTCCCAAGTATGTCCCAAGTATGTCCCAAGAATGTCCCAAGTATGTCCCAAGTATGTCCCAAGTATGTCCCAAGTATGTCCCAAGTATGACCCAAACATGTCCCAAATATGTCCCAAACATGTCCCAAATATGTCCCAAGTATGTCCCAAGTATGTCCCAGGTATGTCCCAAGTATGTCCCAAATATGTCCCAAGTATGTCCCAAATATGTCCCAAGTATGACCCAAACATGTCCCAAATATGTCCCAAGTATGTCCCAAGTATGTCCCAGGTATGTCCGAAGTATAACCCAAGTATGTCCCAAATATGTCCCAAGTATGTCCCAAGTATGTCCAAGTATGTCCCAAGTATGTTCCAAGTATGTCCCAAGTATGTCCAAAATATGTCCCAAGTATGTCCCAAATATATCCCAAGTATGTCCCAAGTATGCCCAACGTATGTCCCAGGTATGTTCCAAGTATGTCCCAAGTACGTCCCAAGTATGTCGTAAGAATGTCACAAATATGTCCCAAGTATGTCACAAATATGTCCCAAGTATGTCCCAAGTATCTCCCAAGTATGTCCCAAGTAAGTCCCAAGTATTGTAGTGGCGCTTGGAGAGAACTAGTTGCTTACAATAAGATACACACACATAATAATAGATCTATAATACTCCGCCAAAAACCACACTATGTTTTTGTGCATTAAGTTAAAATGCCCTTATAAATATTAATGCTAGGCCTAAAAGTATACCGCAGAGAACTTTTTAATCGGGTTGCTTGGAAACTCTGTACGCTTTCCACTTGGCAACTCTAAGCTGTCAGATTGACAACTCCTAACCAATTTGGGTAAGAAGAAGTTTAGATTTCCGCCAGATCATATTTTTTGCCACTTCCGATTGGCATGGCTTGGTCTTTTCCATCGTGTTGCTCAAAGTGATAAGTTGTGCGCGCTAAGCTCGCCCGAAGATTTTAAGTTAGAATCAAAAATAATTATAACTTAAAGTGAATCCGTGTATTATTCAAACCGTAAGTTCTTAATGGAATTAAATTGGCTGAGAACTGATAGGTTGAAATTTTAATTGTTAGCTTGGTGCTCAGTCGGAAAAGAGACAAATTTCAACCATCGGATTCCCCCTACGAAATATCGGGTGTGGAGAGCAAGCAAGTCACGAGTGGAAAATCCAAAAATTTATTTCATAACGGGGCCAATTCCGCCAGGGTAAATATATTCGAAGCCACAGATCTCACTTTGGTGCATATTGGTTACAATTGGTGCTTTCGTTCTCTTCTTTAATAGAATTGGCACCAAGTATATACCCAAAGCTTAACTAAAAGCTTTTGCCTAAGCCAGTGCATGGCCAAATTTTGAGGCGATCGCGTGTGATTCGGTGCAGCCAGTGGAGTTTGGCTATCCCACAGGAGGAACGTGTATAATTAATGCGAAGGCCGACCAAGTCTTAGAGCAATGTATCGCCGAAGCCAGCCCGACTCCACCTTCGTCTAAACGAGATCTCGTCGCAGCAAGTGTTATTCCCCTCCCCTTGCCACCAATCAATACTGAGCAGATATATAAAGTGTTATGCCAATCATCCCAGTGAACAGTGTATGGTTACCCAAAGCCACCGACAGCAAGAACCTATCGTCTGCTTCCAACCTGTAAAAGTTAACTTGGATATTTTTATATTTATTTTGGTTAAGAAGACCATTGTCAATTTTAATTTTCCAAAGTGAAGGTTATGTGTTGCTAATAGGAGCTTTTATAATTTTGTCTCAATTCCCTGTTAAAGTAACGACTCCGATGAATAAGCCAACAAAGTGCTAACGTGAAAGTGACCAATACGATCGCCAGCCAGATTTTAAAATTGCTTAAAGAGATTTAATATCAGATTAGAAAAGCTTTCTTTTTCGCCAATGTTTGTTTTGGTTTTATGTCAAGCATGTGCGCATTAAAGCTCCCTTCCCCTTCGCTTTTTCGATAATCAGAACACATAGCCCCACCATAACCCAAAAGCTCTGTTGATCATTTACCCCTACTTATACAGCCGAAAGATCTTTCGTCGTGGGAGTAATTGCGGTAAGTGATCGAGTGTAAATAAAGACACATATATACGGTGTAGTCACCTTCTGTGGCTGAGAGACATGAATTGGTAAAACCCATTTGGGGTTAAGTATATTCGGGCTTAAACTTGAATTTAACGTAAAACACTAAACGATATTTTGAAAGAACTCTCATATTTATGGAATTAAAATAAATTTGCATTGCTTCTGCCAAAGCTCGGCTCAAGCGTTGGACATGTTACTTTTCTTTGGCGCTTTTAAAACCTAAACAGCTGATCGAAGTGCACTAGCCAACAAAATCTTTTTTTTGTGCCTTTTGCAATTGGTTTTCAACTATGAAGTTTAAATTTAAATGAAATTAATTACGCATACTATTACATTACCCATACTTTACCTTCATTATTCCTTAATTATACCTATGTTCTATATTTAATCCACATATATTATACCTCTATTATACTTGCACATATATTATAAATTTATTTTTCAGCAACACATTACCCTACACTTGATTAGATTTTATACTAGGTTTAAATTAGCTTGTTTGCAACGAGAATTACCATGAAAAATTAATTATGTTTAATAAATTAAGAACTAAAATGAATTGCTAGAGGATTTTCTTTGGAGCCATGCGACGTTGTGGAGAGATAAAGTGACCGACTAAGTTCGAATTTATTTTAGGGATCACCGGTCAAGCATGACCTTCGGCACCCAGGTGATCATGGTAGGGTGGGCAAACGCTGTGGCAACTACACCAGCCCAGCTTAAAGAACTTAGGTAGCCCAGCTGGTGCTCGCAACCTAATGGAATGTATTGATGTTAGGAACGCTTCTTCTTCTATAAAACTCTCCCATACCGATCGAACCTTTTGAAAGATATTAGCACGCGATAAATTAATAAGATTTGAGAAATATGCCGCGAATGAATCTCACTAAGCGAAAATATTCGGAACCCACTCCAAACTACCGATTACAATAGCCGGAACCAGCGCGTGCCCCGCTTAGATTGATAAAACACCATCAGTTCGCTTAAGCAACCATGTTGCAACTTTGTGTTGCAGGTTACATGCTACATGTCCCAAGTATGTCCCAAATATGTCCAAAGTATGTCCTAAATATGTCCGTAATATGTCCCAAGTATGTGCCAAGTTTGTCCCAAATATGTCCCAAATATGTCCCAAGTATGTCCCAAATATGTCCCAAGTATTTCCCAAGTATGTCCCAAGTATGTCCCAAGTATGTCCTAAGTATATCCCTAGTATGTCCCAAGTATTTCCCAGGTATGTCCCAAGTATGTCCCAAATAAGTCCCAAGTATGTCCCAACTATGCCCCAAGTAAGTCCCAAGTATGTCACAAATATGTCCCAAGTATGACCCAAGTATGTCCCAAGTATGTCCCAAGTATGTCCCAAGTATGTCACAAATATGTCCCAAGTATATCCCAATTATGTCCCAAGTATGTCCCAAATATGTCCCAAATATGTCCCAAGGATGTCCAAAATAGATCCCAAGTATGTCCCAAGTATGTCCCAAGTATGTCCCAAGTATGTCCCAAGTATGTCCCAAGTATGTCCCAAGTATGTCCCAAGTATGTTCCACATATGTCCCAAGTATGTCCCAAGTATGTCCCAAGTATGTCCCAAGTATGTCCCAAGTATGTCCCAAGTATGTCCCAAGTATGTCCCAAGTATGTCCCAAGTATGTCCCAAGTATGTCCCAAGTATGTCCCAAGTATGTCCCAAGTATGACCCAAGTATGTCCCAAATATGTCCCAAGTATGTCCCAAGTATGTCCCAAGTATGTCCCAAGTATGTCCCAAGTATGTCCCAAGTATGTCCCAAGTATAACCCAAGTATGTCCCAAGTATGTCTCAAGTATGCCCAAGAATGTCCCACGAATGTCCCAAGTATGTCACAAATATGTCCCAAGTATATCCCAATTATGTCCCAAGTATGTCCCAAGTATGTCCCAAATATGTCCCAAGGATGTCCAAAATAGATCCCAAGTATGTCCCAAGTATGTCCCAAGTATGTCCCAAGTATGTCCCAAGTATGTCCCAAGTATGTCCCAAGTATGTCCCAAGTATGTCCCAAGTATGTCCCAAGTATGTCCCAAGTATGTCCCAAGTATGTCCCTAGTATGTCCCAAGTATGTCCCAAGTATGACCCAAACATGTCCCAAATATGTCCCAAGTATGTCCCAAGTATGTCCCAAGTATGTCCCAGGTATGTCCTAAGTATGTCCCAAATATGTCCCAGGTATGTCCCAAGTATGTCCCAAGTATGACCCAAACATGTCCCAAATATGTCCCAAGTATGTCCCAAGTATGTCCCAAGTATGTCCCAAGTATGTCCCAAGTATGTCCCAGGTATGTCCCAAGTATGTCCCAAGTATGTCCCAAGTATGTCCCAAATATGTCCCAAGTATGTCCCAAGTATGTCCAAGTATGTCCCAAGTATGTTCCAAGTATGTCCCAAGTATGTCCAAAATATGTCCCAAGTATGTCCCAAATATATCCCAAGTATGTCCCAAGTATGCCCAAGTATGTCCCACGTATGTCCCAGGTATGTTCCAAGTATGTCCCAAGTACGTCCCAAGTATGTCGTAAGAATGTCACAAATATGTCCCAAGTATGTCCCAAGTATCTCCCAAGTATGTCCCAAATATGTCGCAAATATGTCCCAAGTATGTCCCAATCATGTCCCACGTATGTCCCAAGTATGTCCCAACTATGTCCCATGTATGTCCCAAGTATGTCACAAATTTGTCCCAAGGATGTCCCAAGTCTGTCCCAAACATGTCCCAAGTATGTCCCAAATATGTCCCAAATATGTCCAAAGTATGTCCTAAATATGTCCGTAATATGTCCCAAGTATGTGCCAAGTTTATCCCAAATATGTCCCAAGTATGTCCCAAATATTTCCCAAGTATTTCCCAAGTATGTCCCAAGTATGTCCCAAGTATGTCCTTACTATGTCCCTAGTATGTCCCAAGTATTTCCCAGGTATGTCCCAAGTATGTCCCAAATAATTCCCAAGTATTTCCCAATTATGTCCCAAGTATGTCCCAAATATATCCCAAATATGTCCCAAGGATGTCCAAAATAGATCCCAAGTATGTCCCAAGTAGGTAATAATAAAAAAAAAAAAAAAAAAATATAACCCAAGTATGTCCCAAGTATGTCTCAAGTATGCCCAAGAATGTCCCAAATATGTCACAAATATGTCCCAAGATATCCCAATTATGTCCCAAGTATGTCCCAAATATATCCCAAATATGTCCCAAGGATGTCCAAAATAGATCCCAAGTATGTCCCAAGTATGTCCCAAGTATGTCCGCAAGTTAGTATGTCCCAAGTACTCAAGTACTACTGTTGGACTCTCAGTACCTTTGTGTGGTTGGTGATTTCAACATGGGATCGCTTGTGTGGTCACGATTCGGAGACTTCATCAATGATACCTAGCAATGTCCATCAGTCGCATGAAATCTTGGTAGTAGATGAGCTATTTTGTATGGGCTTATTACAAATTAATAATATTTTTAACAAGTTAAACAAGTTACTCGATCTAGTTTTTATAAGTCCAGATGTCTGCTGCAATCTTGATATTTGTGAGATTCCTATCTCAAACTGTGATTCTCATCATATGCCTTTGCTCTTAAAACTTAACTTTTACACTTTTGTTCCATCAGAGCGAGAATTTTTTAAATTTAACTTAAACGAGATTACCCTTGACGCAATTCGTGTCGAAATTTCTGCTGTAGATTGGAGTTCAGTCTTATCGCATGAGAGCGTGGATATCTGCTATGAAAACTTTATTAACGTTTTGTCATGCATTATCAAAAAGAATGCTTCTATAAGGGTTCAGGGTTCTTATAGATTGCCTTGGTACACTAAGGGTTTAAAAAAATATAAAAATTTGCGCAAAAAATTCTATAAACGTTTTACAAAGACACAAGATTCTGCTGATTGGGAGAGATATAGGCAACATAAGCGTGAGTTTGAATTTCTAAACAAATTTCTTTATAATCAATATATTGCGGATGTTGAGAATGGTTTGAAACTTAACCCTAGATTGTTTTGGCGATTTGTTAACTCCAAAAAGGCAAATTCTCAAATACCCTCATCTATGACACTAGATGACTTAGTTGCAACGTCAGACCTTGGTATTTCTAATTTGTTCGCAAAATTTTTCAATTCTAACTTTGAACCCTCTGCTTCTTGGAATGATCTGAATAGTTTGAACTCAATTCCCCATTTGCTTAACATTGGCACTTTATCCATTTCCGAGGATGACATCTTCCAAGCTGTAATGAGCTGCGATGACTCTAATTACCCAGATTGTGATGGAATTTCTTCGTTTTTTCTGAAGCATTGCATTGGTGAGTTATGTGAGCCACTCATAACCATATTCTCAATGTCACTCACAACTGGTCGGTTTATTGAAAAATGGAAAATTGCAACAGTCACACCTGTGTTCAAGTCTGGTATCAAGAGGGAGGTACCTAACTACCGACCCATTGCTAAGCTTAGCAATATATCTAAGCTCTTTGAACGAATTGTAGCCAAACAGATGTATTTTCTGGTAAAGTTGTACATTAACCCAAACCAACATGGTTTTATGCCAGGCCGCTCCACTACTTCTAATCTAGCTGTCTTCTGTAATTATTGCATCAACTCCTTTGACAAACGCTGTCAAGTTGACGTCATTTATACAGACTTTTCCAAGGCATTTGATAAAGTTTGTCATAATGCTCTAATCGCCAAGCTTTTTAGGCTAGGTTTTCATTCCTCCTTTTTGTCCTGGATTCAATCTTACTTGGACCGCCGGACCTACAGAGTTAGAATAAACACTTCCACAGGGAAATGCCCTCGGTCCTTTACTTTTCATCATTTTTATTAATGACATTTGCGTGCATTTTCTTAATTCAGAGTTTCTGCTTTATGCTGATGATCTTAAAATTTTTCGATCTATTAAATCCATCAGTGATAGTCAACTGCTGCAATCTGATTTAGATAGGGTCAGTTCATGGTGTGCTCTCAATTTACTCCCTTTAAATCTCATCAAATGCTTTATTGTTAGATATAGCAAATGCTTCTACAATATTACGGCCACTTACTCTAT
Organism: Lordiphosa clarofinis; assembly: GCA_018904275.1. Classification (NCBI taxonomy): domain Eukaryota; kingdom Metazoa; phylum Arthropoda; class Insecta; order Diptera; family Drosophilidae; genus Lordiphosa; species Lordiphosa clarofinis. The sequence goes on from JAEIGQ010000464.1 coordinate 35,241, forward strand.
ATCTAACCAGACTTTATCGAGTCGGGTTGAGGCCATTGATTTGGGAGTGAAATTTGACCAAAAATTTCTGTTCAATGAGCATATAAATTATATTTTGCCAAGGGCCTATTCTATGTTTGGATTTGTCAAGCGCCATGCCAGCCAATTTAAGGACCCTTTTACTCGTTTGAGCCTTTATTCAGCTTTTGTGCGTTCCAAGTTGGAGTATGCATCATTTATCTGGAATCCTTCTAGCGCAATTCATATTAAAAGGCTTGAAAGGGTACAGAAAAAATTTCTTAAATTTGCGCTCCTCCCGCTTAATTTTTCTGATCCCTTGCCGCCATATTTTGGTAGATGTGCACTGCTGCATCTCTCGACTCTTGAAGATAGACGTACTATTGCGTCATTGCTATTTCTGAATGACCTTGTTTTAGGGTGCATTGACTGTCCCACCTTGTTAGGCATGATAAATTTCAATGTACCAAGCAGAAATCTTCGAAACTTTCAGCCCTTCTCCATCCAATTTTCTCTAACCAATTATTCCCTTAACGAACCCATATCTAGAGCCCTTAAAAATTTCAACTCCTTATCCGCTAGCATGCGATTTGATTTCGATTCCAATAAAACAGCGTTAAAAACTTTATTAGCAGAATACTTTTCCACTTTTAGGCAATAAGTTAAGTAATATAATTTAAGATATTTTAGGGTAGCCAGTAAAGAGCATTGTTCAATTGGCGAATAAATAAATAAATAAATAAGTATGTCCCAAGTATGTTCCACATATGTCCCAAGTATGTCCCAAGTATGTCCCAAGTATTTCCCAGGTATGTCCCAAGTATGTATCCCAATTATGTCCCAAGTATGTCCCAAGTATGTCCTAAATATGTCCCAAGTATGTCCAAATAAGTATGTCCCAAAAGTATGTCCCAAGTATGTCCCAAGTATGTCCCAAGTATGTTCCACATATGTCCCAAGTATGTCCCAAGTATGTCCCAAGTATGTCCCAAGTATGTCCCAAGTATGTCCCAAGTATGTCCCAAATATGTCCCACGAATGTCCCAAGTATGTCCCAAGTATGTCCCAAGTATGTCCCAAGTATGTCCCAAGTATGTCCCAAGTATGTCCCAAATATGTCCCAAGTATGTCCCAAATAGGTCCCAAGTATGTCCCAAGTATGTCCCAAGTATGTCCCAAGTATGTCCCAAGTATGTCCCAAATATGTCCCAAGTATGTCCCAAGTATGTCCCAAGTATGTCCCAAGTATGTCCCAAGTATGTCCCAAATATGTCCCAAAGTATGTCCCAAATATGTCCCAAGTATGTCCCAAATATGTCCCAAGTATGTCCCAAGTATGTCCCAAGTATGTCCCAAGTATGTCCCAAGTATGTCCCAAATATGTCCCAAGTATGTCCCAAATAGATCCCCAAGTATGTCCCAAGTATGTCCCAAGTATGTCCCAAGTATGTTCCAAATATGTCCCAAGTATGTCCCAAGTATGTCCCAAGTATGTCCCAAGTATGTCCCAAGTATGTCCCAAGTATGTCCCAAGTATGTCCCAAGTATGTCCCAAGTATGTCCCAAGTATGTCCCAAGTATGTCCCAAGTATGTCCCAAGTATGTCCCAAGTATGTCCCAAGTATGTCCCAAGTATGTCCCAAGTATTCCCGTATGTCCCAAGTATGTCCCAAGTATGTCCCAAGTATGTCCCAAGTATGTCCCAAGTATGTCCCAAGTATGTCCCAAGTATGTCCCAAGTATGTCCCAAGTATGTCCCAAGTATGTCCCAAGTATGTCCCAAGTATGTCCCAAGTATGTCCCAAGTATGTCCCAAATATGTCCCAAGTATGTCCCAAGTATGTCCCAAGTATGTCCCAAGTATGTCCCAAATATGTCCCAAGTATGTCCCAAATATGTCCCAAGTATGTCCCAAGTATGTCCCAAGTATGTCCCAAGTATGTCCCAAGTATGTCCCAAGTATGTCCCAAATATGTCCCAAGTATGTCCCAAGTATGTCCCAAGTATGTCCCAAGTATGTCCCAAGTATGTCCCAAGTATGTCCCAAGTATGTCCCAAGTATGTCCCAAATATGTCCCAAATATGTCCCAAATATGTCCCAAGTATGTCCCAAGTATGTCCCAAGTATGTCCCAAGTATGTCCCAAGTATGTCCCAAGTATGTCCCAAATATGTCCCAAGTATGTCCCAAGTATGTCCCAAGTATGTCCCAAGTATGTCCCAAGTATGTCCCAAAATATGTCCCAAGTATGTCCCAAGTATGTCCCAAGTATGTCCCAAGTATGTCCCAAATATGTCCCAAGTATGTCCCAAATATGTCCAAGTATGTCCTAAGTATGTCCCAAGTATGTCCCAAGTATGTCCCAAGTATGTCCCAAGTATGTCCCAAGTATGTCCAAAGTATGTCCCAAGTATGTCCCAAATATGTCCCAAGTATGTCCCAAGTATGTCCCAAGTATGTCCCAAGTATGTCCCAAGTATGTCCCAAGTATGTCCCAAGTATGTCCCAAGTATGTCCCAAATATGTCCCAAGTATGTCCCAAGTATGTCCCAAGTATGTCCCAAGTATGTCCCAAGTATGTCCCAAGTATGTCCCAAGTATGTCCCAAGTATGTCCCAAGTATGTCCCAAGTATGTCCCAAGTATGTCCCAAGTATGTCCCAAGTATGTCCCAAATATGTCCCAAGTATGTCCCAAGTATGTCCCAAGTATGTCCCAAGTATGTCCCAAGTATGTCCCAAGTATGTCCCAAGTATGTCCCAAGTATGTCCCAAGTATGTCCAAGTATGTCCCAAGTATGTCCCAAGTATGTCCCAAGTATGTCCCAAATATGTCCCAAGTATGTCCCAAGTATGTCCCAAGTATATTGTCCCAAGTATGTCCCAAGTATGTCCCAAGTATGTCCCAAAATATGTCCCAAGTATGTCCCAAGTATGTCCCAAGTATGTCCCAAGTATGTCCCAAGTATGTCCCAAGTATGTCCCAAGTATGTCCCAATATGTCCCAAGTATGTCCCAAGTATGTCCCAAGTATGTCCCAAGTATGTCCCAAGTATGTCCCAAATATGTCCCAAGTATGTCCAAAATATGTCCCAAGTATGTCCCAAGTATGTCCCAAGTATGTCCCAAGTATGTCCCAAGTATGTCCCAAGTATGTCCCAAGTATGTCCCAAGTATGTCCCAAGTATGTCCCAAGTATGTCCCAAGTATGTCCCAAATATGTCCCAAGTATGTCCCAAGTATGTCCCAAGTATGTCCCAAGTATGTCCCAAGTATGTCCCAAGTATGTCCCAAGTATGTCCCAAGTATGTCCCAAGTATGTCCCAAGTATGTCCCAAGTATGTCCCAAGTATGTCCCAAGTATGTCCCAAGTATGTCCCAAGTATGTCCCAAGTATGTCCCAAGTATGTCCCAAGTATGTCCCAAGTATGTCCCAAGTATGTCCCAAGTATGTCCCAAGTATGTCCCAAGTATGTCCCAAGTATGTCCCAAGTATGTCCCAAGTATGTCCCAAGTATGTCCCAAGTATGTCCCAAGTATGTCCCAAGTATGTCCCAAGTATGTCCCAATATGTCCCAAGTATGTCCCAAATATGTCCCAAGTATGTCCCAAGTATGTCCCAAATATGTCCCAAGTATGTCCCAAGTATGTCCCAAGTATGTCCCAAGTATGTCCCAAGTATGTCCCAAGTATGTCCCAAGTATGTCCCAAGTATGTCCCAAGTATGTCCCAAGTATGTCCCAAGTATGTCCCAAGAATGTCCAAATATGTCCCAAGTATGTCCCAAATATGTCCCAAGTATGTCCCAAGTATGTCCCAAGTATGTCCCAAATATGTCCCAAGTATGTCCCAAATATGTCCCAAGTATGTCCCAAGTATGTCCCAAGTATGTCCCAAGTATGTCCCAAGTATGTCCCAAATATGTCCCAAGTATGTCCCAAAGTATGTCCCAAGTATGTCCCAAGTATGTCCCAAGTATGTCCCAAGTATGTCCCAAGTATGTCCCAAATATGTCCCAAATATGTCCCAAGTATGTCCCAAGTATGTCCCAAGTATGTCCCAAGTATGTCCCAAGTATGTCCCAAGTATGTCCCAAGTATGTCCCAAATATGTCCCAAGTATGTCCCAAGTATGTCCCAAGTATGTCCCAAGTATGTCCCAAGTATGTCCCAAGTATGTCCCAAGTATGTCCCAAGTATGTCCCAAATATGTCCCAAGTATGTCCCAAATATGTCCCAAGTATGTCCCAAGTATGTCCCAAATATGTCCCAAGTATGTCCCAAATATGTCCCAAGTATGTCCAAAGTATGTCCCAAAGTATGTCCCAAGTATGTCCCAAGTATGTCCCAAATATGTCCCAAGTATGTCCCAAGTATGTCCCAAGTATGTCCCAAATATGTCCCAAGTATGTCCCAAGTATGTCCCAAATATGTCCCAAATATGTCCCAAGTATGTCCCAAGTATGTCCCAAGTATGTCCCAAATATGTCCCAAGTATGTCCCAAGTATGTCCCAAGTATGTCCCAAGTATGTCCCAAGTATGTCCCAAATATGTCCCAAATATGTCCCAAGTATGTCCCAAGTATGTCCCAAGTATGTCCCAAGTATGTCCCAAGTATGTCCCAAATTTGTCCAAAGTATGTCCCAAGTATGTCCCAAGTATGTCCCAAATATGTCCCAAGTATGTCCCAAGTATGTCCCAAGTATGTCCCAAGTATGTCCCAAGTATGTCCCAAGTATGTCCCAAGTATGTCCCAAGTATGTCCCAAATATGTCCCAAGTATGTCCCAAGTATGTCCCAATATCCCAAGTATGTCCCAAGTATGTCCCAAGTATGTCCCAAGTATGTCCCAAGTATGTCCCAAGTATGTCCCAAGTATGTCCCAAGTATGTCCCAAGTATGTCCCAAGTATGTCCCAAGTATGTCCCAAGTATGTCCCAAGTATGTCCCAAGTATGTCCCAAGTATGTCCCAAGTATGTCCCAAGTATGTCCCAAGTATGTCCCAAGTATGTCCCAAATATGTCCCAAGTATGTCCCAAGTATGTCCCAAGTATGTCCCAAGTATGTCCCAAGTATGTCCCAAGTATGTCCCAAGTATGTCCCAAGTATGTCCCAAGTATGTCCCAAGTATGTCCCAAGTATGTCCCAAGTATGTCCCAAATATGTCCCAAGTATGTCCCAAGTATGTCCCAAGTATGTCCCAAGTATGTCCCAAGTATGTCCCAAATATGTCCCAAGTATGTCCCAAGTATGTCCCAAGTATGTCCCAAGTATGTCCCAAGTATGTCCCAAATATGTCCCAAGTATGTCCCAAGTATGTCCCAAGTATGTCCCAAGTATGTCCCAAGTATGTCCCAAGTATGTCCCAAGTATGTCCCAAGTATGTCCCAAGTATGTCCCAAGTATGTCCCAAGTATGTCCCAAGTATGTCCCAAGTATGTCCCAAGTATGTCCCAAGTATGTCCCAAGTATGTCCCAAGTATGTCCCAAGTATGTCCCAAATATGTCCCAAGTATGTCCCAAGTATGTCCCAAGTATGTCCCAAGTATGTCCCAAGTATGTCCCAAATATGTCCCAAGTATGTCCCAAGTATGTCCCAAGTATGTCCCAAGTATGCTCAAGTATGTCCCAACTATGTCCCAAGTATGTCCCAAGTATGTCCCAAGTATGTCCCAAATATGTCCCAAGTATGTCCCAAGTATGTCCCAAGTATGTCCCAAGTATGTCCCAAGTATGTCCCAAGTATGTCCCAAGTATGTCCCAAGTATGTCCCAAGTATGTCCCAAGTATGTCCCAAGTATGTCCCAAGTATGTCCCAAATATGTCCCAAGTATGTCCCAAGTATGTCCCAAGTATGTCCCAAATATGTCCCAAGTATGTCCCAAATATGTCCCAAGTATGTCCCAAGTATGTCCCAAGTATGTCCCAAGTATGTCCCAAGTATGTCCCAAATATGTCCCAAGTATGTCCCAAGTATGTCCCAAGTATGACCCAAATATGTCCCAAGTATGTCCCAAGTATGTCCCAAGTATGTCCCAAATATGTCCCAAGTATGTCCCAAGTATGTCCAAAGTATGTCCCAAATATGTCCCAAGTATGTCCCAAGTATGTCCCAAGTATGTCCCAAGTATGTCCCAAATATGTCCCAAGTATGTCCCAAGTATGTCCCAAATATGTCCCAAGTATGTCCCAAGTATGTCCCAAATATGTCCCAAGTATGTCCCAAATATGTCCAAAGTATGTCCCAAATATGTCCCAAGTATGTCCCAAGTATGTCCCAAGTATGTCCCAAATATGTCCCAAGTATGTCCCAAATATGTCCCAAGTATGTCCCAAGTATGTCCCAAGTATGTCCCAAGTATGTCCCAAGTATGTCCCAAAGTATGTCCCAAGTATGTCCCAAGTATGTCCCAAGTATGTCCCAAATATGTCCCAAGTATGTCCCAAGTATGTCCCAAGTATGTCCCAAATATGTCCCAAATATGTCCCAAGTATGTCCCAAATATGTCCCAAGTATGTCCCAAGTATGTAAATATTCCCAAGTATGTCCCAAGTATGTCCCAAGTATGTCCCAAGTATGTCCCAAGTATGTCCCAAATATGTCCCAAGTATGTCCCAAATATGTCCCAAGTATGTCCCAAGTATGTCCCAAGTATGTCCCAAGTATGTCCCAAGTATGTCCCAAGTATGTCCCAAGTATGTCCCAAGTATGTCCCAAGTATGTCCCAAGTATGTCCCAAATATGTCCCAAATATGTCCCAATATGTCCCAAGTATGTCCCAAGTATGTCCCAAGTATGTCCCAAGTATGTCCCAAGTATGTCCCAAATATGTCCCAAGTATGTCCCAAGTATGTCCCAAGTATGTCCCAAGTATGTCCCAAGTATGTCCCAAGTATGTCCCAAGTATGTCCCAAGTATGTCCCAAGTATGTCCCAAGTATGTCCCAAGTATGTCCCAAATATGTCCCAAATATGTCCCAAGTATGTCCCAAATAGATCCCAAGTATGTCCCAAGTATGTCCCAAGTATGTCCCAAGTATGTCCCAAATATGTCCCAAGTATGTCCCAAGTATGTCCCAAATATGTCCCAAGTATGTCCCAAGTATGTCCCAAGTATGTCCCAAGTATGTCCCAAGTATGTCCCAAGTATGTCCCAAGTATGTCCCAAGTATGTCCCAAGTATGTCCCAAATATGTCCCAAGTATGTCCCAAATATGTCCCAAGTATGTCCCAAGTATGTCCCAAGTATGTCCCAGGTATGTCCCAAGTATGTCCCAAATATGTCCCAAATATGTCCCAAGTATGTCCCAAGTATGTCCCAAGTATGTCCCAAGTATGTCCCAAGTATGTCCCATAGTATGTCCCAAATATGTCCCAAGTATGTTGTCCCAAGTATGTCCCAAAGTATGTCCCAAGTATGTCCCAAGTATGTCCCAAATATGTCCCAAGTATGTCCCAAGTATGTCCCAAGTATGTCCCAAATATGTCCCAAATATGTCCCAAGTATGTCCCAAAATGTCCCAAATATGTCCCATGCCCAAGTATGTCCCAAGTATGTCCCAAGTATGTCCTAAGATGTCCCAAATATGTCCCAAGTATGTCCCAAATATGTCCCAAGTATGTCCCAAGTATGTCCCAAATATGTCCCAAGTATGTCCCAAGTATGTCCCAAGTATGTCCCAAGTATGTCCCAAATATGTCCCAAGTATGTCCCAAGTATGTCCCAAATATGTCCCAAATATGTCCCAAGTATGTCCCAAGTATGTCCCAAGTATGTCCCAAATATGTCCCAAGTATGTCCCAAGTATGTCCCAAGTATGTCCCAAATGTCCCAAGTATGTCCCAAGTATGTCCCAAGTATGTCCCAAGTATGTCCCAAGTATGTCCCAAATATGTCCCAAGTATGTCCCAAATATGTCCCAAATATGTCCCAGTATGTCCCAAGTATGTCCCAAATATGTCCCAAATATGTCCCAAATATGTCCCAAGTATGTCCCAAGTATGTCCCAAGTATGTCCCAAGTATGTCCCAAGTATGTCCCAAGTATGTCCCAAATATGTCCCAAGTATGTCCCAAGTATGTCCCAAGTATGTCCCAAGTATGTCCCAAGTATGTCCCAAGTATGTCCTAAGTATGTCCCAAGTATGTCCCAAGTATGTCCCAAGTATGTCCCAAGTATGTCCCAAGTATGTCCCAAATATGTCCCAAGTATGTCCCAAGTATGTCCCAAATATGTCCCAAGTATGTCCCAAGTATGTCCCAAGTATGTCCCAAGTATGTCCCAAGTATGTCCCAAGTATGTCCCAAATATGTCCAAAGTATGTCCCAAGTATGTCCCAAGTATGTCCCAAGTATGTCCCAAAATGTCCCAAGTATGTCCCAAGTATGTCCCAAGTATGTCCCAAGTATGTCCCAAGTATGTCACAAGTATGTCCCAAATATGTCCCAAGTATGTCCCAAGTATGTCCCAAAGTATGTCCCAAATATGTCCCAAGTATGTCCCAAGTATGTCCCAAGTATGTCCCAAGTATGTCCCAAGTATGTCCCAAGTATGTCCCAAATATGTCACAAGTATGTCCCAAATATGTCCCAAGTATGTCCCAAGTATGTCCCAAGTATGTCCCAAGTATGTCCCAAGTATGTCCCAAATATGTCCCAAGTATGTCCCAAGTATGTCCCAAGTATGTCCCAAATATGTCCCAAGTATGTCCCAAGTATGTCCCAAGTATGTCCCAAATATGTCCCAAATATGTCCCAAGTATGTCCCAAGTATGTCCCAAGTATGTCCCAAGTATGTCCCAAGTATGTCCAAGTATGCCAAATATGTCCCACAGTATGTCCCAAATATGTCCCAAGTATGTCCTAAGTATGTCCCAAGTATGTCCCAAGTATGTCCCAAGTATGTCCCAAGTATGTCCCAAATATGTCCCAAATATGTCCCAAGTATGTCCCAAGTATGTCCCAAGTATGTCCCAAGTATGTCCAAATATGTCCCAAGTATGTCCCAAGTATGTCCCAAGAATGTCCCAAGTATGTCCCAAGTATGTCCCAAGTATGTCCCAAGTATGTCCCAAGTATGTCCCAAATATGTCCCAATGTCCCAAGTATGTCCCAAGTATGTCCCAAGTATGTCCAATATGTCCCAATAGTATGTCCCAAATATGTCCCAAGTATGTCCCAAGTATGTCCCAAATATGTCCCAAGTATGTCCCAAATATGTCCCCAAGTATGTCCCAAGTATGTCCCAAGTATGTCCCAAGTATTCCCAAGTATGTCCCAAATATGTCCCAAGTATGTCCCAAATATGTCCCAAGTAGTCCCAATCCTCATGTCCTAAGTATGTCCCAAGTAGGTCCCAAGTATGTCCCAAGTATGTCCCAAGCATGTCCAAATGTCCCAAGTATGTCCCAAGTATGTCCCAAAATGTCCCAAATATCCCAAGTATGTCCCAAGTATGTCCCAAGTATGTCCCAAGTATGTCCCAAGTATGTCCAAGAAATATGTCCCAAATATGTCCCAAGTATGTCCCAAGTATGTCCCAAGTATGTTCCAAATATGTCCCAAGTATGTCCCAAGTATGTCCCAATGTCATGTCCCAAGTATGTCAAGTAGTCCAAATATGTCCCAAGTATGTCCCAAATGTCCCAAGTATGTCCCAAAGATGTCCATTGTCCCAAGTATGTCCCAAGTATGTCCCAAGTATGTCCCAAATATGTCCTAATATGTCCCAAGTATGTCCCAAAGTATGTCCCAATATGTCCCAAGTATGTCCCAAGTATGTCCCAAGTATGTCCCAAATATGTCCCAAGTATGTCCCAAGTATGTCCCAAGTATGTCCCAAGTATGTCCAAAATATGTCCCAAGTATGTCCCAAGTATGTCCCAAAAAGTATGTCCCAAGTATGTCCCAAGTATGTCCCAAATATGTCCAAAGTATGTCCCAAATATGTCCCAAGTATGTCCCAAGTATGTCCCAAGTATGTCCCAAGTATGTCCCAAGTATGTCCTAATGTCCCAAGTATGTTCCAAGTATGTCAAGTATGTCCCAAGTATGTCCCAAGTATGTCCCAAGTATGTCCCAAATGTCCCAAGTATGTCCCAAATATGTCCCAAGTATGTCCCAAGTATGTCCCAAATATGTCCCAAGTATGTCCAAAATTCCCAAGTATGTCCCAAGTATGTCCCAAGTATGTCCCAAGTATGTCCCAAATATATCCCAAGTATGTCCCAAAGTATGTCCCAAGTATGTCCCAAGTATGTCCCAAGTATGTCCCAAATATGTCCCAAGTATGTCCCAAGTATGTCCCAAGTATGTCCCAAGTATGTCCCAAATATGTCCCAAGTATGTCCCAAGTATGTCCCAAATATGTATGTCCCAAGTATGTCCCAAGTATGTCCCAAGTATGTCCCAAGTATGTCCCAAATATGTCATATGTCTGAATTCCCAAGTATGTCCCAAGTATGTCCCAAGTATTGTCCCATGTCCCAAGTATGTCCCAAAATATGTCCCAATATGTCCCAAGTATGTCCCAAGTATGTCCCAAGTATGTCCCAAGTATGTCCCAAGTATGTCCCAACAAATATGTCCCAAGTATGTCCCAAGTATGTCCCAAGTATGTCCCAAGTATGTCCCAAGTATGTCCCAAGTATCCCAAGTATGTCCCAAGTATGTCCCAAATATGTCCCAAAGTATGTCCCAAGTATGTCCCAAGTATGTCCCAAGTATGTCCCAAGTATGTCCCAAATATGTCCCAATATGTCCCAAATATGTCCCAAGTATGTCCCAAGTATGTCCCAAGTATGTCCCAAGTATGTCCCAAGTATATCCCAAGTATGTCCCAAGTATGTCCCAAGTATGTCCCAAGTATGTCCATATGTCCCAAGTATGTCCCAAGTATGTTTCCAAATATGTCCCAAGTATGTCCCAAGTATGTCCCAAGTATGTCCCAAGTATGTCCAAAGTATGTCCCAAGTATGTCCCAAGTATGTCCCAAAGTATGTCCCAAATATGTCCCAAATATGTCCCAAGTATGTCCCAAGTATGTCCCAAGTATGTCCCAAATATGTCCCAAGTATGTCCCAAGTATGTCCCAAGTATGTCCCAAGTATGTCCCAAGTATGTCCCAAGTATGTCCCAAGTATGTCCCAAGTATGTCCCAAATATGTCCCAAGTATGTCCCAAATATGTCCCAAGTATGTCCCAAGTATGTCCCAAGTATGTCCCAAGTATGTCCAAGTATGTCCCAAGTATGTCCCAAATATGTCCCAAATATGTCCCAAATATGTCCAAGTATGTCCCAAGTATGTCCCAAGTATGTCCCAAGTATGTCCCAAGTATGTCCCAAGTATGTCCCAAGTATGTCCCAAGTATGTCCCAAGTATGTCCCAAGTATGTCCCAAGTATGTCCCAAATATGTCCTGGATGTCCCAAATATGTCCCAAGTATGTCCCAAGTATGTCCCAAATATGTCCCAAGTATGTCCCAAGTATGTCCCAAGTATGTCCCAAGAATATGTCCCAAGTATGTCCCAAATATGTCCCAAGTATGTCCAAGTATGTCCCAAGTATGTCCCAAGTATGTCCCAAGTATGTCCCAAGTATGTCCCAAGTATGTCCCAAGTATGTCCCAAGTATGTCCCAAGTATGTCTATGTCCCAAGTATGTCCCAAATATGTCCCAAGTATGTCCCAAATATGTCCCAAGTATGTCCCAAGTATGTCCCAAATATGTCCCAAGTATGTCCCAAGTATGTCCCAAATATGTCCCAAATATGTCCCAAGTATGTCCCAAGTAGTCCCAAGTATGTCCCAAGTATGTCCCAAGTATGTCCCAAATATGTCCCAAATATGTCCCAAGTATGTCCCAAGTATGTCCCAAGTATGTCCCAAGTATGTCCCAAGTATGTCCCAAGTATGTCCCAAATATGTCCCAAGTATGTCCCAAGTATGTCCCAAATATGTCCCAAGTATGTCCCAAGTATGTCCCAAGTATGTCCCAAATATGTCCCAAGTATGTCCAAGTATGTCCCAAGTATGTCCCAAATATGTCCCAAGTATGTCCCAAATATGTCCCAAGTATGTCCCAAGTATGTCCCAGAATGTCCCAAGTATGTCCCAAATGTCCCAAATATGTCCCAAGTATGTCCCAAAGTATGTCCCAAGTATGTCCCAAGTATGTCCCAAGTATGTTATGTCCCAAGTATGTCCCAAATATGTCCCAAGTATGTCCCAAGTATGTCCCAAGTATGTCCCAAATATGTCCCAAGTATGTCCCAAGTATGTCCCAAGTATGTCCCAAGTATGTCCCAAGTATGTCCCAAATATGTCCCAAATATGTCCCAAGTATGTCCCAAGTATGTCCCAAGTATGTCCCAAGTATGTCCCAAATATGTCCCAAGTATGTCCCAAGTATGTCCCAAGTATGTCCCAAATATGTCCCAAATATGTCCCAAGTATGTCCCAAGTATGTCCCAAGTATGTCCCAAGTATGTCCCAAATATGTCCCAAGTATGTCCCAAGTATGTCCCAAATATGTCCCAAATATGTCCCAAGTATGTCCCAAATATGTCCCAAGTATGTCCCAAGTATGTCCCAAATATGTCCCAAGTATGTCCCAAGTATGTCCCAAGTATGTCCCAAGTATGTCCCAAATATGTCCCAAGTATGTCCCAAGTATGTCCCAAGTATGTCCCAAGTATGTCCCAAGTATGTCCCAAGTATGTCCCAAATATGTCCCAAGTATGTCCCAAGTATGTCCCAAATATGTCCCAAGTATGTCCCAAGTATGTCCCAAGTATGTCCCAAGTATGTCCCAAGTATGTCCCAAATATGTCCCAAGTATGTCCCAAGTATGTCCCAAGTATGTCCCAAGTATGTCCCAAGTATGTCCCAAGTATGTCCCAAGTATGTCCCAAGTATGTCCCAAATATGTCCCAAGTATGTCCCAAGTATGTCCCAAGTATGTCCCAAGTATGTCCCAAATATGTCCCAAGTATGTCCCAAGTATGTCCCAAGTATGTCCCAAGTATGTCCCAAGTATGTCCCAAGTATGTCCCAAGTATGTCCCAAATATGTCCCAAGTATGTCCCAAGTATGTCCCAAGTATGTCCCAAGTATGTCCCAAGTATGTCCCAAATATGTCCCAAGTATGTCCAAATATGTCCCATTTAAGTATGTCCCAAGTATGTCCCAAGTATGTCCCAAATATGTCCCAAATATGTCCCAAGTATGTCCCAAGTATGTCCCAAATATGTCCCAAAGTCCAAATGTCCCAAGTATGTCCCAAGTATGTCCCAAGTATGTCCCAAGTATGTCCCAAATATGTCCCAAGTATGTCCCAAGTATGTCCCAAGTATGTCCCAAGTATGTCCCAAGTATGTCCCAAGTATGTCCCAAGTATGTCCCAAGTATGTCCCAAATATGTCCCAAGTATGTCCCAAATATGTCCCAAATCCCAAGTATGTCCCAAGTATGTCCCAAGTATGTCCCAAGTATGTCCAAAGTATGTCCCAAGTATGTCCCAAGTATGTCCCAAGTATCCCAAGTATGTCCCAAATATGTCCCAAGTATGTCCCAAGTATGTCCCAAGTATGTCCCAAGTATGTCCCAAGTATGTCCCAAAATATGTCCCAAGTATGTCCCAAGTATGTCCCAAGTATGTCCCAAGTATGTCCCAAATATGTCCCAAGTATGTCCCAAGAATGTCCCAAATATGTCCCAAGTATGTCCCAAGTATGTCCCAAGTATGTCCCAAGTATGTCCCAAGTATGTCCCAAATATGTCCCAAGTATGTCCCAAATAGGTCCCAAGTATGTCCCAAGTATGTCCCAAGTATGTCCCAAGTATGTCCCAAATATGTCCCAAAATGTCCCAAGTATGTCCCAAGTATGTCCTAGTATGTCCCAAGTATGTCCCAAGTATGTCCCAAGTATGTCCCAAGTATGTCCCAAGTATGTCCCAAGTATGTCCCAAGTATGTTCCACATATGTCCCAAGTATGTCCCAAGTATGTCCCAAGTATGTCCCAAGTATGTCCCAAGTATGTCCCAAGTATGTCCCAAGTATGTCCCAAGTATGTCCCAAGTATGTCCCAAGTATGTCCCAAATATGTCCCAAATATGTCCCAAGTATGTCCCAAGTATGTCCAAGTATGTCCCAAGTATGTCCCAAATATGTCCAAAATATGTCCCAAGTATGTCCCAAGTATGTCCCAAGTATGTCCCAAGTATGTCCCAAGTATGTCCCAAGTATGTCCCAATATGTCCCAAGTATGTCCCAAGTATGTCCCAAGTATGTCCCAAGTATGTCCCAAGTATGTCCCAAGTATGTCCCAAGTATGTCCCAAGTATGTCCCAAGTATGTCCCAAGTATGTCCCAAGTATGTCCCAAGTATGTCCCAAGTATGTCCCAAGTATGTCCCAAGTATGTCCCAAATATGTCCCAAGTATGTCCCAAGTATGTCCCAAGTATGTCCCAAGTATGTCCCAAGTATGTCCCAAGTATGTCCCAAGTATGTCCCAAGTATGTCCCAAGTATGTCCCAAGTATGTCCCAAGTATGTCCCAAATATGTCCCAAGTATGTCCCAAGTATGTCCCAAGTATGTCCCAAGTATGTCCCAAGTATGTCCCAAGTATGTCCCAAGTATGTCCCAAGTATGTCCCAAGTATGTCCCAAGTATGTCCCAAATATGTCCCAAGTATGTCCCAAGTATGTCCCAAGTATGTCCCAAATATGTCCCAAAAGTATGTCCCAAGTATGTCCCAAGTATGTCCCAAGTATGTCCCAAGTATGTCCCAAATATGTCCCAAGTATGTCCCAAGTATGTCCCAAGTATGTCCCAAGTATGTCCAAATATGTCCAAGTATGTCCCAAGTATGTCCCAAGTATGTCCCAAGTATGTCCCAAATATGTCCCAAGTATGTCCCAAGTATGTCCCAAGTATGTCCCAAGTATGTCCCAAGTATGTCCCAAGTATGTCCCAAATATGTCCCAAGTATGTCCCAAGTATGTCCCAAGTATGTCCCAAGTATGTCCCAAATGTCCCAAATATGTCCCAAGTATGTCCCAAGTATGTCCCAAGTATGTCCCAAATATGTCCCAAATATGTCCCAAGTATGTCCCAAGTATGTCCCAAGTATGTCCCAAGATGTCCCAAGTATGTCCCAAGTATGTCCCAAGTATGTCCCAAGTATGTCCCAAGTATGTCCCAAATATGTCCCAAGTATGTCCCAAATATCCCAAGTATGTCCAAAGTATGTCCCAAGTATGTCCCAAGTATGTCCCAAGTATGTCCAAATATGTCCCAAATATGTCCCAAGTATGTCCCAAATATGTCCCAAGTATGTCCCAAGTATGTCCCAAATATGTCCCAAATATGTCCCAAGTATGTCCCAAGTATGTCCCAAGTATGTCCCAAGTATGTCCCAAGTATGTCCCAAGTATGTCCCAAATATGTCCCAAGTATGTCCCAAGTATGTCCCAAGTATGTCCCAAGTATGTCCCAAGTATGTCCCAAAGTATGTCCCAAGTATGTCCCATAAGTATGTCCCAAGTATGTCCCAAGTATGTCCCAAATATGTCCCAATATGTCCCAAGTATGTCCCAAGTATGTCCCAAATATGTCCCAAATATGTCCCAAGTATGTCCCAAATATGTCCCAAGTATGTCCCAAGTATGTCCCAAGTATGTCCCAAGTATGTCCCAAATATGTCCCAAGTATGTCCCAAGTATGTCCCAAGTATGTCCCAAGTATGTCCCAAGTATGTCCCAAGTATGTCCCAAGTATGTCCTAAGTATGTCCCAAATATGTCCCAAATATGTCCCAAGTATACAATATGTCCCAAATATGTCCCAAATATGTCCCAAGTATGTCCCAAATATGTCCCAAGTATGTCCCAAATATGTCCCAAGTATGTCCCAAGTATGTCCCAAGTATGTCCCAAGTATGTCCGAAATATGTCCCAAGTATGTCCCAAGTATGTCCCAAGAATGTCCCAAGTATAACCCATATATGTCCCAAGTATGTCCCAATATATCTCAAGTATGTCCCAAGTATGTCCCAAATATGTCCCAAGTATGTCCCAAGTATGTCCCAAGTATGTCCTAAGTATGTCCCAAATATGTCCCAAGTATGTCCCAAGTATGTCCCAAATATGTCCCAAGTATGTCCAAAGTATGTCCCAAGTATGTCCCAAGTATGTCCTAAGTATGTCCCAAATATGTCCCAAGTATGTCCCAAGTATGTCCCAAGTATGTCCCAAGTATGTCCTAAGTATGTCCCAAATATGTCCCAAGTATGTCCCAAGTATGTTCCAAATATTTCTCAAGTATGTCCAAAATATGTCCCAAGTATGTTCCAAGTATGTCGCAAGTATGTCCAAAAGATGTCCCAAGTATGTCCCAAGTATGTCCAAAGTATGTCCCAAGTATGTCCCAAGTATGTCCCAAGTATGTCCCAAGTATGTCCCAAGTACAAGTATGTCCCAAGTATGTCCCAAGTATGTCCCAAGTATGTTCCAAATATGTCCCAATATGTCCCAAGTATGTCCCAAGTATGTCCCAAGAATGTCCCAAATATGTCCCAAATATGTCCCAAGTATGTCCCAAGTATGTCCCAAGTATGTCCCAAGTATGTCCCAAGTATGTCCCAAGTATGTCCCAAATATGTCCCAAGTATGTCCCAAGTATGTCCCAAGTATGTCCCAAGTATGTCCCAAGTATGTCCCAAATATGTCCCAAGTATGTCCCAAGTATGTCCCAAGTATGTCCCAAATATGTCCCAAGTATGTCCCAAGTATGTCCCAAGTATGTCCCAAGTATGTCCCAAGTATGTCCCAAATATGTCCCAAGTATGTCCCAAGTATGTCCCAAGTATGTCCCAAATATGTCCCAAATATGTCCCAAGTATGTCCCAAATATGTCCCAAGTATGTCCCAAATATGTCCCAAGTATGTCCCAAGTATGTCCCAAGTATGTCCCAAGTATGTCCCAAGTATGTCCCAAGTATGTCCCAAGTATGTCCCAAGTATGTCCCAAGTATGTCCCAAATATGTCCAAGTATGTCCCAATATGTCCCAAGTATGTCCCAAGTATGTCCCAAGTATGTCCCAAATATGTCCCAAGTATGTCCCAAGTATGTCCCAAGTATGTCCCAAGTATGTCCCAAGTATGTCCCAAGTATGTCCCAAGTATGTCCCAAGTATGTCCCAAGTATGTCCCAAGTATGTCCCAAGTATGTCCCAAGTATGTCCCAAGTATGTCCCAAATATGTCCCAAGTATGTCCCAAGTATGTCCCAAGTATGTCCCAAGTATGTCCAAGTATGTCCCAAGTATGTCCCAAGTATGTCCCAAATATGTCCCAAGTATGTCCCAAGTATGTCCCAAGTATGTCCCAAGTATGTCCCAAATATGTCCCAAATATGTCCCAAGTATGTCCCAAGTATGTCCCAAGTATGTCCCAAGTATGTCCCAAGTATGTCCCAAGTATGTCCCAAATATGTCCCAAGTATGTCCCAAGTATGTCCCAAGTATGTCCCAAGTATGTCCCAAGTATGTCCCAAATATGTCCCAAGTATGTCCCAAGTATGTCCCAAGTATGTCCCAAATATGTCCCAAATATGTCCCAAGTATGTCCCAAGTATGTCCCAAATATGTCCCAAGTATGTCCCAAATATGTCCAAAATATGTCCCAAGTATGTCCCAAGTATGTCCCAAATATGTCCCAAATATGTCCCAAGTATGTCCCAAATATGTCCCAAGTATGTCCCAAATATGTCCCAAGTATGTCCCAAGTATGTCCCAAGTATGTCCCAAGTATGTCCCAAGTATGTCCCAAGTATGTCCCAAGTATGTCCCAAGTATGTCCCAAGTATGTCCCAAATATGTCCCAAGTATGTCCCAATATGTCCCAAGTATGTCCCAAATATGTCCCAAGTATGTCCCAAGTATGTCCCAAGTATGTCCCAAGTATGTCCCAAGTATGTCCCAAGTATGTCCCAAGTATGTCCCAAGTATGTCCCAAGTATGTCCCAAGTATGTCCCAAGTATGTCCCAAGTATGTCCAAGTATGTCCCAAGTATGTCCCAAGTATGTCCCAAATATGTCCCAAATATGTCCCAAATATGTCCCAAGTATGTCCCAAGTATGTCCCAAGTATGTCCCAAGTATGTCCTAAGTATGTCCCAAGTATGTCCCAAGTATGTCCCCAAGTATGTCCCAAATATGTCCCAAGTATGTCCCAAGTATGTCCCAAGTATGTCCCAAGTATGTCCCAAGTATGTCCCAAGTATGTCCCAAGTATGTCCCAAGTATGTCCCAAGTATGTCCCAAGTATGTCCCAAGTATGTCCCAAGTATGTCCCAAGTATGTCCCAAGTATGTCCCAAGTATGTCCCAAGTATGTCCCAAGTATGTCCCAAATATGTCCCAAGTATGTCCCAAATATGTCCCAAGTATGTCCCAAGTATGTCCCAAGTATGTCCCAAATATGTCCCAAGTATGTCCCAAGTATGTCCCAAGTATGTCCCAAGTATGTCCCAAGTATGTCCCAAGTATGTCCCAAGTATGTTCCAAGTATGTCCCAAGTATGTCCCAAGTATGTCCCAAGTATGTCCCAAATATGTCCAAGTATGTAAATATGTCCCAAGTATGTCCCAAGTATGTCCCAAGTATGTCCCAAGTATGTCCCAAGTATGTCCCAAGTATGTCCCAAGTATGTCCCAAGTATGTCCCAAGTATGTCCCAAGTATGTCCCAAGTATGTCCCAAGTATGTCCCAAGTATGTCCCACGTATGTCCCAAGTATGTCCCAAGTATGTCCCAAATATGTCCCAAATATGTCCCAAATATGTCCCAAGTATGTCCCAAGTATGTCCCAAGTTGTCCAGTATGTCCCAAGTATGTCCCAAGTATGTCCCAAGTATGTCCCAAGTATGTCCCAAGTATGTCCCAAGTATGTCCCAAGTATATCCCAAGTATGTCCCAAGTATGTCCCAAGTATGTCCCAAGTATGTCCCAAGTATGTCCCAAATATGTCCCAAATATGTCCCAAATATGTCCCAAGTATGTCCCAAGTATGTCCCAAGTATGTCCCAAGTATGTCCCAAGTATGTCCCAAGTATGTCCCAAGTATGTCCCAAGTATGTCCAAAGTATGTCCCAAGTATGTCCCAAGTATGTCAAAAGTATGTCCCAAGTATGTCCCAAGTATGTCCAAAGTATGTCCCAAGTATGTCCCAAGTATGTCCCAAATATGTCCCAAGTATGTCCCAAGAATATGTCCCAAGTATGTCCCAAATATGTCCCAAATATGTCCCAAATATGTCCCAAGTATGTCCCAAATATGTCCCAAGTATGTCCCAAGTATGTCCCAAGTATGTCCCAAGTATGTCCCAAGTATGTCCCAAATATGTCCCAAGTATGTCCCAAATATGTCCCAAGTATGTCCCAAGTATGTCCCAAGTATGTCCCAAGTATGTCCCAAATATGTCCCAAATATGTCCCAAGTATGTCCCAATATGTCCAAAGTATGTCCCAAGTATGTCCCAAATATGTCCCAAGAATGTCCCAAGTATGTCCCAAGTATGTCCCAAATATGTCCCAAGTATGTCCCAAGTATGTCCCAAGTATGTCCCAAGTATGTCCCAAGTATGTCCCAAGTATGTCCCAAGTATGTCCCAAGTATGTCCCAAATATGTCCCAAGTATGTCCCAAGTATGTCCCAAATATGTCCCAAGTATGTCCCAAATATGTCCCAAATATGTCCCAAGTATGTCCCAAGTATGTCCCAAATATGTCCCAAATATGTCCCAAGTATGTCCCAAATATGTCCCAAGTATGTCCCAAGTATGTCCCAAGTATGTCCCAAGTATGTCCCAAATATGTCCCAAGTATGTCCCAAATATGTCCCAAGTATGTCCCAAGTATGTCCCAAATATGTCCCAAGTATGTCCCAAATATGTCCCAAATATGTCCCAAGTATGTCCCAAATATGTCCCAAGTATGTCCCAAGTATGTCCCAAGTATGTCCCAAGTATATCCCAAGTATGTCCCAAGTATGTCCCAAGTATGTCCCAAGTATGTCCCAAGTATGTCCCAAGTATGTCCCAAGTATGTCCCAAGTAAGTCCCAAGTATGTCCCAAATATGTCCCAAGTATGTCCCAAGTATGACCCAAGTATGTCCCAAGTATGTCCCAAGTATGTCCCAAGTATGTCCCAAGTATGTCCCAAGTATGTCCCAAGTATGTCCCAAGTATGTCCCAAGTATGTCCCAAGTATGTCCCAAGTATGTCCCAAGTATGTCCCAAGTATGTCCCAAGTATGTCCCAAGTATGTCCCAAGTATGTCCAAAATAGGTCCCAAGTATGTCCCAAGTATGTCCCAAGTATGTCCCAAGTATGTCCCAAGTATGTCCCAAGTATGTCCCAAGTATGTCCCAAGTATGTCCCAAGTATGTCCCAAGTATGTCCCAAGTATGTCCCAAATATGTCCCAAGTATGTCCCAAGTATGTCCCAAGTATGTCCCAAGTATGTCCCAAGTATGTCCCAAGTATGTCCCAAGTATGTCCCAAGTATGTCCCAAGTATGTCCCAAGTATGTCCCAAGTATGTCCCAAGTATGCCCAAGTATGTCCCAAGTATGTCCCAAGTATGTCCCAAGTATGTCCCAAGTATGTCCCAAGTATGTCCCAAGTATGTCCCAAATATGTCCTAAGTATGTCCCAAATATGTCCCAAGTATGTCCCAAGTATGTCCCAAGTATGTCCCAAGTATGTCCCAAGTATGTCCCAAGTATGTCCCAAGTATGTCCCAAGTATGCCTAAATATGTCCCAAGTATGTCCCAAGTATGTCCCAAGTATGTCCCAAGTATGTCCCAAGTATGTCCCAAGTATGTCCCAAGTATGTCCCAAGTATGTCCCAAGTATGTCCCAAATAAGTCCCAAGTATGTCCCAAATATGTCCCAAGTATGTCCCAAGTATGTCCCAAGTATGTCCCAAGTATGTCCCAAGTATGTCCCAAGTATGTCCCAAGTATGTCCCAAGTATGTCCCAAGTATGTCCCAAATATGTCCCAAGTATGTCCCAAGTATGTCCCAAGTATGTCACAAGTATGTCCCAAGTATGTCCCAAGTATGTCCCAAAGTATGTCCAAGTATGTCCCAAGTATGTCCCAAGTATGTCCCAAGTATGTCCCAAGTATGTCCCAAGTATGTACCACGTATGTCCCAAGTATGTCCCAAGTATGTCCCAAGTATGTCCCAAATATGTCCCAAGTATGTCCCAAGTATGTCCCAAGTATGTCCCAAGTATGTCCCAAGTATGTCCCAAATATGTCCCAAGTATGTCCCAAGTATGTCCCAAGTATGTCCCAAGTATGTCCCAAGTATGTCCCAAGTATGTCCCAAGCATGTCCCAAGTATGTCCCAAGTATGTCCCAAGTATGTCCCAAGCATGTCCCAAGAGTGTCCGAAGTATGTCCGAAGTATGACCCAAGTATTTCACAAGTATATCCCAAATATGTCCCAAGTATGTCCCACTGATCGTGCGGGTTGTTCTGATTTTGGCGCTCCACGAAAAAATTAAAATAATTAGTGTAAACTCGTTCGGTTGACACCAAAAAAAAAAAAAAAAATATTGTCACGCGTTTTGCTAGTGAGGAGTGTTTTGCCCTGTGAATTTGCCGGCGATCTGCAAAATAAATTGGTTGCCGCCAGCAGCCGCCCGAAGTCAGGTGCCGCCAGCAGTCAGGTGCCATACCTGTGTCCACCCACTCAGTGATCCTCCCACCCCCAGAGTGCATCACAAGAAGTTTCACGCAAGTTATTTGTGCATCATTATAATTTGAATCAATATCCATTTGTTTATGTTTAAGTATAAATTAAGTGGTTTTGGTTGACGACGTAAGCGCCACATTACGTTTTACGTCAATTTATTACGTTCTACGTTTTACTCTAAAGCTGTTAGTGCTGACAAACAATTAGTGCTGACACTTTTTTAGCTACAGACTTTAATTTTGATTTTGGCCGACTTACAGCCGGAGCCTCACTTTAGTTCGAGTGCCCACCGTTTCGCTCTGTTTTCAGTTTCACCCAAATGGAAGCAAAGGCAAATGATGGGGATTTGTGTGAAGTGGGTGTCTGGAGGTTATAATGGCTAAAACCTGAAATAAAGTCTTAGTCACAAATTTATTATTTTTTGATGCGGGTTCTACAAATAAACCTGCATCACTTCAAAGCAGCAACCGCTGAACTTTTACTTCGCCTATCCTCAGGCGAAGTAGATATTGTTTTTGTTCAAGAGTCATGGATTTCTGGTGACAGAATCAATGGCCTACGGACACCCAAATACAACCTTTACCATACCAAGGGCAAGGGAAAAATTCGTACATGTATTTTAACCAAAATACATTTTAAAACACTGTTTTTTCCTCAATTTAGTGATGGTGACATCACTACAGTCAGCCTGGAACTGGGGAGTTCCACAATCAGGCTGGCCTCCTTTTACCTGGCTCATGACACTGAGAGCCCCCCACCACCAAATATATTCCGGGACCTAACTGGAAGCAACAGTCACACTCACACAAGCCTTATTTTATTAGGCGATGCCAACGCACACCACACACAATGGGGCAGTACAGATATAAATGAGTGCGGTGAATCACTGCACAACTACCTATTACAGACAGATTTGCCTATTGCCAATAAAGGGAATGACCCCACCTTTGTTATCAAAAATAGAAGAGAGGTTTTAGATATAACCCTCATCTCCGCAGACCTATGTGACCAATTGATCTCATGGAAGGTGCTTCCAGAGCACTCCTTCTCTGATCATCGATACATAGAGGTTGTAATAACAAATAAGTGTCCATCACCCATACGGATACAGAACCCAAAAAAGACCAATTGGGAAGTACACAACAAACTTCTCTCTAAAAAGCTTCTTATCGTCCCCACCATACACACCAAGTACGGAAAAACAGATAGATGAGCTTGTCGATATGCTAAACCTCGCTTATACAGACTCGTTCAAGAGGGCCTGCCCCCTAGAAAAATTAAATCCACTTTTAAACCACCATGGTGGTCTGCAGAGCTGGATAAGCTCCGAAAGGAATGTCGTCATACATTTAACGTAGCCAAATATAACGACCAAACAACCGCTTGGGAGTTATATAAACAAAAGCAAAACGCTCCTCCTGGACCCATTACTGTAGTAATATTGAATCTACTTCTGATGCATCACGGCTCAGAAAGATCCTGGCTAGCTCACCAACCTCGCCAGGACTCTTACAAAAAACAGACGGAACCTGGACCGACTCGAGCGAAGAATCTCTAAATCTTCTGCTAAGCACTCACTTCCCTGAATGCTCCCTTAACTTAATACCTCAGGTTAGGCCAACCGACCTTTCTATGCAATACGACCAAACCATTGTAACGGAGACCAGAATTAAATGGGCTATCGATTCGTTCGAACCATTTAAGTCGCCAGGTGTTATCGAGACCTGCCATATCCTGCGTATATCCTGCCCAACTTCAGCAAACCATTGGGTACACAATGACCTAGCTTTATACAATCTATGTAAGCTGTCTCAAGGTCAACTACATCCCTACTAGGTGGAGAGAAACTAAGTAATATTCATACCGAAAGCTGGCAAAGCTTCACATGTGAAACCAAACGATTATAGGCCAATCAGCCTATCCTCGTCCTTAAAACTCTCAGAGACTTACAGATGCACACCTGAGGCAAACTATTAGTCCCGCTCATCCTACCAAACAACCAACAATACAGTAAGGGTAGGTCTACTACCTAACCCCTACACTCCCCCCCTCTAATTAAATTTTTAATTATATTGGTCTCAAGGATTGAAAAATAATTTGAAGTAAGAGATTTCCCTTTGTGGCATTTTTCTCCATATAACATTATGGTAAAAAACCCCCTTTCTGTGTAAAAAGTGTTAATAAAATATTGTTGTTTTATTTTTGTTGTTGTTGGTTTTATATTTAAAAGGATTGTGTAAACTATTTTGTTTTATGATTGTTTTCAGTTAAAATTATTCGTAAAAATGTATCGCTAAAATTATCTATTTAATTTTTTTTTAATATGTTCCTTTTGCTTTTACTTTTGTTTTTGTTTCTTACTTTTATTTTTTTTCTTGTTATTCTTTTGTTTATAAATGGTTGGTGAAGAGACACATAAATGTATAAGTGTTAAATTAAAACTGCTTTATATTTATGTCGCTACATTTTCAAATAATTAGGCGTAACAAAATTTGGCCCCATTTGGCATCTTTTTCAAATAAATACAAATAGTTTAAGAAAAATGTAATAAGTTCTTTGCAATTTATTTCATAGAGCGATTTTTTGCGTTTTACGAGTAATTCCATTTTTTGTAGGTAACTTCTGCATAACAAAAATCGATTTGTTTGAAATATGGCGGATAGAATGCACAAAAAAGTAAAAATTGAATGCCGTTTTAAAACATGTGGTTGACAAAAATTCGAATTGATTCAATTTCGAATAAAATGGAGAAACTCATAAGCCAGAACATAAATTTTTATTGCTTAAGATCAGCTCAGAACTGGAAAAAAGTCTCACAGAAAGATAAATATCTTTTTGGACCAAAAATCGTGCTCGGCTAAAAAATAGTTGATCGCATATCAAAAAATGATACTCCTAACGTTGTTGGACGTCCACGTCTGCTAATCAGTGCCAAATCAGAATTTGGAAAAGAAAAGAAGCCGTAGAACTAGCAAAAAAAAACAGCTGATACTAATCTTCTCGTTCGTGCAGCAGCAACATCAGCTTGTAAACAAGGTGATGCCGATTTGGCTGCAGTCCTTAAAGAAAGTATGGAAAGCCCAACAAAGCCGTCAAAAATACGCAATATTTGCAATAAAGACCCCCAATTCCACTTTCTGCGGATGAAGCTTTAGCTTTTCTTCTTGAATATAATTTTTCAAAAGACCAGTATAATGCAATGCGCAACGAATGCAAATTAAGAAACTGCGACATATATCCACACTACAGTAAAATTACAGCAGCCAAATTGAAATCAGGGTATAATAAAATAAATAATAATAAATTTTCGTTGCAATCTATTTTACTGCATACGTCTGAAAAAATTGTTGAGATGCAAAAAGAATTTTTTCAAGTTTTTTCGATTCAAATTATTCAATTAAATAGACGCTTACAAAAACGAAAGCGTTCCACCCTTCCACCTGAAGTCATTCAACTATTATGTTGCAGCGAAGCCATGGAAGAGCTTCACATTAGCAATAAAGACGAGAAAACTAATAAAAGTGAAAAGGAACTTTTTGATTTATGTTTAGAAAATGAATAAGATTTAAGCGATTAATAAATGTTTTAAAATATAAAAAAAAAATGGAGGGTTAATTTTAATTTTTGGTCGTTAATGGGTTAAATTCCATTTTTTCTTACAAATTTATTCTAACTTATGATATTCTTACAGGTTTTAGTTTAAATGGCACGATTTTGTAGTGGTTATTAATTTCGCACAGAAAATGTGGTCATTTGACCTATAGTGCAGT
>JAEIGQ010000465.1:0-59518 GCA_018904275.1 Lordiphosa clarofinis
AATCTTTGTATGGAATCAATTTCTGCTGTTAACTTCGACAACTTTCGACCCAGGTGGATGAAAATAGCCGTAATGGATCAGTTTAGACCCGTAATATGCTTTAGATATTCAAATTTTCCACAAATTGGGAAGCTAGGTGCAATGGTTTAGCCTAATGAGGTCGTAGAGTACAATATTTAGTTTTAAATAGTAAATCTTTGTATGGAATCAATTTCTGCTGTTAACTTCGACAACTTTCCACCCAGGTGGATGAAAATAGCCGAAATGGATCAGTTTAGACCCGTAATATGCTTTAGATATTCAAATTTTCCATAAATTGGGAAGCTAGGTGCAATGGTTTAGCCCAATGAGGTCGGAGAGTACAATATTTAGTTTTAAATAGTAAATCTTTGTATGGAATCAATTTCTGCTGTTAACTTCGACAACTTTCGACCCAGGCGGATGAAAATAGCCGTAATGGATCAGCTTAGACCCGTAATATGCTTTAGATATTCAAATTTTCCACAAATTGGGAAGCTAGGTGCAATGGTTTAGCCTAATGAGGTCGTAGAGTACAATATTTAGTTTTAAATAGTAAATCTTTGTATGGAATCAATTTCTGCTGTTAACTTCGACAACTTTCGACCCAGGTGGATGAAAATAGACGTAATGGATCAGTTTAGACCCGTAATATGCTTTAGATATTCAAATTTTCCACAAATTGGGAAGCTAGGTGCAATGGTTTAGCCTAATGAGGTCGTAGAGTACAATATTTAGTTTTAAATAGTTAATCTTTGTATGGAATCAATTTCTGCTGTTAAATTCGACAACTTTCGACCCAGGTGGATGAAAATAGACGTAATGGATCAGTTTAGACCCGTAATATGCTTTAGATATTCAAATTTTCCACAAATTGGGAAGCTAGGTGCAATGGTTTAGCCTAATGAGGTCGTAGAGTACAATATTTAGTTATAAATAGTAAATCTTTGTATGGAATCAATTTCTGCTGTTAACTTCGACAACTTTCGACCCAGGTGGATGCAAATAGCCATAATGGATCAGTTTAGACCCGTAATATGCTTTAGATATTCAAATTTTCCATAAATTGGGAAGCTAGGTGCAATGGTTTAGCCCAATGAGGTCGTAGAGTACAATATTTAGTTTAAAATGGTAAATCTTTGTATGGAGTCAATCTCTGCTGTTAACTTCGACAACTTTCGACCCAGGTGGATGAAAATAGCCGTAATGGATCAGTTTAAGCCTGTAATATGCTTTAGATATTCAAATTTTCCACAAATTGGGAAGCTAGGTGCAATGGTTTAGCCTAATGAGGTCGTAGAGTACAATATTTAGTTTTAAATAGTAAATCTTTGTATGGAATCAATTTCTGCTGTTAAATTCGACAACTTTCGACCCAGGTGGATGAAAATAGCCGTAATAGATCAGTTTAGACCCGTAATATGCTTTAGATATTCAAATTTTCCACAAAGTGGGAAGCTAGGTGCAATGGTTTAGCTTAATGAGGTCGTAGAGTACAATATTTAGTTTTAAATAGTTAATCTTTGTATGGAATCAATTTCTGCTGTTAAATTCGACAACTTTCGACCCAGGTGGATGAAAATAGACGTAATGGATCAGTTTAGACCCGTAATATGCTTTAGATATTCAAATTTTCCACAAATTGGGAAGCTAGGTGCAATGGTTTAGCCTAATGAGGTCGTAGAGTACAATATTTAGCTATAAATAGTAAATCTTTGTATGGAATCAATTTCTGCTGTTAAATTCGACAACTTTCGACCCAGGTGGATGAAAATAGCCGTAATGGATCAGTTTAGACCCGTAATATGCTTTAGATATTCAAATTTTCCACAAAGTGGGAAGCTAGGTGCAATGGTTTAGCTTAATGAGGTCGTAGAGTACAATATTTAGTTTTAAATAGTTAATCTTTGTATGGAATCAATTTCTGCTGTTAAATTCGACAACTTTCGACCCAGGTGGATGAAAATAGCCGTAATGGATCAGTTTAGACCCGTAATATGCTTTAGATATTCAAATTTTCCACAAATTGGGAAGCTAGGTGCAATGGTTTAGCCTAATGAGGTCGTAGAGTACAATATTTAGTTTTAAATAGTAAATCTTTGTATGGAATCAATTTCTGCTGTTAAATTCGACAACTTTCGACCCAGGTGGATGAAAATAGCCGTAATGGATCAGTTTAGACCCGTAAAATGCTTTAGATATTCAAATTTTCCACAAATTGGGAAGCTAGGTGCAATGGTTTAGCCTAATGAGGTCGTAGAGTACAATATTTAGTTTTAAATAGTAAATCTTTGAATGGAATAAATTTCTGCTGTTAACTTCGACAACTTTCGACCCAGGTGGATGAAAATAGCCGTAATGGATCAGTTTAAGCCCGTAATATGCTTTAGATATTCAAATTTTCCACAAATTGGGAAGCTAGGTGCAATGGTTTAGCCTAATGAGGTCGTAGAGTACAATATTTAGTTTTAAATAGTTAATCTTTGTATGGAATCAATTTCTGCTGTTGAATTCGACAACTTTCGACCCAGGTGGATGAAAATAGCCGTAATAGATCAGTTAAGAACCGTAATATGCTTTAGATATTCAAATTTTCCACAAATTGGGAAGCTAGGTGCAATGGTTTAGCCTAATGAGGTCGTAGAGTACAATATTTAGTTTTAAATAGTTAATCTTTGTATGGAATCAATTTCTGCTGTTAAATTCGACAACTTTCGACCCAGGTGGATGAAAATAGCCGTAATAGATCAGTTTAGACCCGTAATATGCTTTAGATATTCAAATTTTCCACAAAGTGGGAAGCTAGGTGCAATGGTTTAGCTTAATGAGGTCGTAGAGTACAATATTTAGTTTTAAATAGTTAATCTTTGTATGGAATCAATTTCTGCTGTTAAATTCGACAACTTTCGACCCAGGTGGATGAAAATAGACGTAATGGATCAGTTTAGACCCGTAATATGCTTTAGATATTCAAATTTTCCACAAATTGGGAAGCTAGGTGCAATGGTTTAGCCTAATGAGGTCGTAGAGTACAATATTTAGTTATAAATAGTAAATCTTTGTATGGAATCAATCTCTGCTGTTAACTTCGACAACTTTCGACCCAGGTGGATGCAAATAGCCATAATGGATCAGTTTAGACCCGTAATAAGCTTTAGATATTCAAATTTTCCATAAATTGGGAAGCTAGGTGCAATGGTTTAGCCCAATGAGGTCGTAGAGTACAATATTTAGTTTAAAATGGTAAATCTTTGTATGGAGTCAATCTCTGCTGTTAACTTCGACAACTTTCGACCCAGGTGGATGAAAATAGCCGTAATGGATCAGTTTAAGCCCGTAATATGCTTTAGATATTCAAATTTTCCACAAATTGGGAAGCTAGGTGCAATGGTTTAGCCTAATGAGGTCGTAGAGTACAATATTTAGTTTTAAATAGTTAATCTTTGTATGGAATCAATTTCTGCTGTTAAATTCGACAACTTTCGACCCAGGTGGATGAAAATAGCCGTAATAGATCAGTTTAGACCCGTAATATGCTTTAGATATTCAAATTTTCCACAAAGTGGGAAGCTAGGTGCAATGGTTTAGCTTAATGAGGTCGTAGAGTACAATATTTAGTTTTAAATAGTTAATCTTTGTATGGAATCAATTTCTGCTGTTAAATTCGACAACTTTCGACCCAGGTGGATGAAAATAGACGTAATGGATCAGTTTAGACCCGTAATATGCTTTAGATATTCAAATTTTCCACAAATTGGGAAGCTAGGTGCAATGGTTTAGCCTAATGAGGTCGTAGAGTACAATATTTAGTTTTAAATAGTAAATCTTTGTATGGAATCAATTTCTGCTGTTAACTTCGACAACTTTCGACCCAGGTGGATGAAAATAGCCGTAATGGATCAGTTTAGACCCGTAATATGCTTTAGATATTCAAATTTTCCACAAAGTGGGAAGCTAGGTGCAATGGTTTAGCTTAATGAGGTCGTAGAGTACAATATTTAGTTTTAAATAGTAAATCTTTGTATGGAATCAATTTCTGCTGTTAAATTCGACAACTTTCGACCCAGGTGGATGAAAATAGCCGTAATGGATCAGTTTAGACCCGTAATATGCTTTAGATATTCAAATTTTCCACAAAGTGGGAAGCTAGGTGCAATGGTTTAGCCTAATGAGGTCGTAGAGTACAATATTTAGTTTTAAATAGTAAATCTTTGTATGGAATCAATTTCTGCTGTTAAATTCGACAACTTTCGACCCAGGTGGATGAAAATAACCGTAATGGATCAGTTTAGACCCGTAATATGCTTTAGATATTCAAATTTTCCACAAATTGGGAAGCTAGGTGCAATGGTTTAGCCTAATGAGGTCGTAGAGTACAATATTTAGTTTTAAATAGTAAATCTTTGTATGGAATCAATTTCTGCTGTTAAATTCGACAACTTTCGACCCAGGTGGATGAAAATAACCGTAATGGATCAGTTTAGACCCGTAATATGCTTTAGATATTCAAATTTTCCACAAATTGGGAAGCTAGGTGCAATGGTTTAGCCCAATGAGGTCGTAGAGTACAATATTTAGTTTTAAATAGTTAATCTTTGTATGGAATCAATTTCTGCTGTTAAATTCGACAACTTTCGACCCAGGTGGATGAAAATAGCCGTAATGGATCAGTTAAGACCCGTAATATGCTTTAGATATTCAAATTTTCCACAAAGTGGGAAGCTAGGTGCAATGGTTTAGCTTAATGAGGTCGTAGAGTACAATATTTAGTTTTAAATAGTTAATCTTTGTATGGAATCAATTTCTGCTGTTAAATTCGACAACTTTCGACCCAGGTGGATGAAAATAGCCGTAATGGATCAGTTTAGACCCGTAATATGCTTTAGATATTCAAATTTTCCACAAATTGGGAAGCTAGGTGCAATGGTTTAGCCTAATGAGGTCGTAGAGTACAATATTTAGTTTTAAATAGTAAATCTTTGTATGGAATAAATTTCTGCTGTTAACTTCGACAACTTTCGACCCAGGTGGATGAAAATAGCCGTAATGGATCAGTTTAAGCCCGTAATATGCTTTAGATATTCAAATTTTCCACAAATTGGGAAGCTAGGTGCAATGGTTTAGCCTAATGAGGTCGTAGAGTACAATATTTAGTTTTAAATAGTTAATCTTTGTATGGAATCAATTTCCGCTGTTAAATTCGACAACTTTCGACCCAGGTGGATGAAAATAGCCGTAATAGATCAGTTTAGACCCGTAATATGCTTTAGATATTCAAATTTTCCACAAATTGGGAAGCTAGGTGCAATGGTTTAGCCTAATGAGGTCGTAGAGTACAATATTTAGTTTTAAATAGTTAATCTTTGTATGGAATCAATTTCTGCTGTTAAATTCGACAACTTTCGACCCAGGTGGATGAAAATAGCCGTAATGGATCAGTTTAGACCCGTAATATGCTTTAGATATTCAAATTTTCCACAAATTGGGAAGCTAGGTGCAATGGTTTAGCCTAATGAGGTCGTAGAGTACAATATTTAGTTTTAAATAGTAAATCTTTGAATGGAATCAATTTCTGCTGTTAACTTCGACAACTTTCGACCCAGGTGGATGAAAATAGCCGTAATGGATCAGTTTAGGCCCGTAATATGCTTTAGATATTCAAATTTTCCACAAATTGGGAAGCTAGGTGCAATGGTTTAGCCTAATGAGGTCGTAGAGTACAATATTTAGTTTTAAATAGTTAATCTTTGTATGGAATCAATTTCTGCTGTTAAATTCGACAACTTTCGACCCAGGTGGATGAAAATAGCCGTAATGGATCAGTTTAGACCCGTAATATGCTTTAGATATTCAAATTTTCCACAAATTGGGAAGCTAGGTGCAATGGTTTAGCCTAATGAGGTCGTAGAGTACAATATTTAGTTTTAAATAGTAAATCTTTGTATGGAATCAATTTCTGCTGTTAACTTCGACAACTTTCGACCCAGGTGGATGAAAATAGCCGTAATGGATCAGTTTAGACCCGTAATATGCTTTAGATATTCAAATTTTCCACAAAGTGGGAAGCTAGGTGCAATGGTTTAGCTTAATGAGGTCGTAGAGTACAATATTTAGTTTTAAATAGTTAATCTTTGTATGGAATCAATTTCTGCTGTTAAATTCGACAACTTTCGACCCAGGTGGATGAAAATAGCCGTAATGGATCAGTTTAGACCCGTAAAATGCTTTAGATATTCAAATTTTCCACAAATTGGGAAGCTAGGTGCAATGGTTTAGCCTAATGAGGTCGTAGAGTACAATATTTAGTTTTAAATAGTAAATCTTTGAATGGAATAAATTTCTGCTGTTAACTTCGACAACTTTCGACCCAGGTGGATGAAAATAGCCGTAATGGATCAGTTTAAGCCCGTAATATGCTTTAGATATTCAAATTTTCCACAAATTGGGAAGCTAGGTGCAATGGTTTAGCCTAATGAGGACGTAGAGTAAAATATTTAGTTTTAAATAGTTAATCTTTGTATGGAATCAATTTCCGCTGTTAAATTCGACAACTTTCGACCCAGGTGGATGAAAATAGCCGTAATGGATCAGTTTAAACCCGTAATATGCTTTAGATATTCAAATTTTCCACAAATTGGGAAGCTAGGTGCTTCGGTTTAGCCTAATGAGGTCGTAGAGTACAATATTTAGTTTTAAATAGTAAATCTTTGTATGGAATCAATTTCTGCTGTTAAATTCGACAACTTTCGACCCAGGTGGATGAAAATAGCCGTAATAGATCAGTTTAGACCCGTAATATGCTTTAGATATTCAAATTTTCCACAAAGTGGGAGCTAGGTGCAATGGTTTAGCTTAATGAGGTCGTAGAGTACAATATTTAGTTTTAAATAGTTAATCTTTGTATGGAATCAATTTCTGCTGTTAAATTCGACAACTTTCGACCCAGGTGGATGAAAAAATGGCCGTAATGGATCAGTTTAGACCCGTAATATGCTTTAGATATTCAAATTTTCCACAAATTGGGAAGCTAGGTGCAATGGTTTAGCCTAATGAGGTCGTAGAGTACAATATTTAGTTTTAAATAGTAAATCTTTGTATGGAATCAATTTCTGCTGTTAAATTCGACAACTTTCGACCCAGGTGGATGAAAATAGCCGTAATAGATCAGTTTAGACCCGTAATATGCTTTAGATATTCAAATTTTCCACAAAGTGGGAAGCTAGGTGCAATGGTTTAGCCTAATGAGGTCGTAGAGTACAATATTTAGTTTTAAATAGTAAATCTTTGTATGGAATCAATTTCTGCTGTTAAATTCGACAACTTTCGACCCAGGTGGATGAAAATAGCCGTAATAGATCAGTTTAGACCCGTAATATGCTTTAGATATTCAAATTTTCCACAAAGTGGGAAGCTAGGTGCAAGGGTTTAGCTTAATGAGGTCGTAGAGTACAATATTTAGTTTTAAATAGTTAATCTTTGTATGGAATCAATTTCTGCTGTTAAATTCGACAACTTTCGACCCAGGTGGATGAAAACAGCCGTAATAGATCAGTTTAGACCCGTAATATGCTTTAGATATTCAAATTTTCCACAAAGTGGGAAGCTAGGTGCAATGGTTTAGCTTAATGAGGTACAATATTTATTTTTAAATAGTTAATCTTTGTATGGAATCAATTTCTGCTGTTAAATTCGACAACTTTCGACCCAGGTGGATGAAAATAGCCGTAATGGATCAGTTTAGACCCGTAATATGCTTTAGATATTCAAATTTTCCACAAATTGGGAAGCTAGGTGCAATGGTTTAGCCTAATGAGGTCGTAGAGTACAATATTTAGTTTTAAATAGTAAATCTTTGTATGGAATCAATTTCTGCTGTTAACTTCGACAACTTTCGACCCAGGTGGATGAAAATAGCCGTAATGGATCAGTTTAGACCCGTAATATGCTTTAGATATTAAAATTTTCCATAAATTGGGAAGCTAGGTGCAATGGTTTAGCCTAATGGGGTCTTAGAGTACAATATTTAGTTTTAAATAGTAAATCTTTGTATGGAATCAATTTCTGCTGTTAACTTCGACAACTTTCGACCCAGGTGGATGAAAATAGCCGTAATGGATCAGTTTAGACCCGTAATATGCTTTAGATATTCAAATTTTCCACAAAGTGGGAAGCTAGGTGCAATGGTTTAGCTTAATGAGGTCGTAGAGTACAATATTTAGTTTAAAATGGTAAATCTTTGTATGGAATCAATTTCTGCTGTTAAATTCGACAACTTTCGACCCAGGTGGATGAAAATAGCCGTAATAGATCAGTTTAGACCTGTAATATGCTTTAGATATTCAAATTTTCCACAAAGTGGGAAGCTAGGTGCAATGGTTTAGCTTAATGAGGTCGTAGAGTACAATATTTAGTTTTAAATAGTTAATCTTTGTATGGAATCAATTTCTGCTGTTAAATTCGACAACTTTCGACCCAGGTGGATAAAAATAGCCGTAATAGATCAGTTTAGACCCGTAATATGCTTTAGATATTCAAATTTTCCACAAAGTGGGAAGCTAGGTGCAATGGTTTAGCTTAATGAGGTCGTAGAGTACAATATTTAGTTTTAAATAGTTAATATTTGTATGGAATCAATTTCTGCTGTTAAATTCGACAACTTTCGACCCAGGTGGATGAAAATAGCCGTAATGGATCAGTTTAGACCCGTAATATGCTTAAGATATTCAAATTTTCCACAAATTGGGAAGCTAGGTGCAATGGCTTAGCCTAATGAGGTCGTAGAGTACAATATTTAGTTTTAAATAGTAAATCTTTGTATGGAATCAATTTCTGCTGTTACATTCGACAACTTTCGACCCAGGTGGATGAAAATAGCCGTAATAGATCAGTTTAGACCCGTAATATGCTTTAGATATTCAAATTTTCCACAAAGTGGGAAGCTAGGTGCAATGGTTTAGCTTAATGAGGTCGTAGAGTACAATATTTAGTTTTAAATAGTAAATCTTTGTATGGAATCAATTTCTGCTGTTAAATTCGACAACTTTCGACCCAGGTGGATGAAAATAGCCGTAATGGATCAGTTTAGACCCGTAATATGCTTTAGATATTAAAATTTTCCATAAATTGGGAAGCTAGGTGCAATGGTTTAGCCTAATGAGGTCGTAGAGTACAATATTTAGTTTTAAATAGTTAATCTTTGTATGGAATCAATTTCTGCTGTTAAATTCGACAACTTTCGACCCAGGTGGATGAAAATAGCCGTAATGGATCAGTTTAGACCCGTAATATGCTTTAGATATTCAAATTTTCCACAAAGTGGGAAGCTAGGTGCAATGGTTTAGCTTAATGAGGTCGTAGAGTACAATATTTAGTTTAAAATGGTAAATCTTTGTATGGAATCAATTTCTGCTGTTAAATTCGACAACTTTCGACCCAGGTGGATGAAAATAGCCGTAATAGATCAGTTTAGACCTGTAATATGCTTTAGATATTCAAATTTTCCACAAAGTGGGAAGCTAGGTGCAATGGTTTAGCTTAATGAGGTCGTAGAGTACAATATTTAGTTTTAAATAGTTAATCTTTGTATGGAATCAATTTCTGCTGTTAAATTCGACAACTTTCGACCCAGGTGGATGAAAATAGCCGTAATGGATCAGTTTAGACCCGTAATATGCTTTAGATATTCAAATTTTCCACAAAGTGGGAAGCTAGGTGCAATGGTTTAGCTTAATGAGGTCGTAGAGTACAATATTTAGTTTTAAATAGTTAATCTTTGTATGGAATCAATTTCTGCTGTTAAATTCGACAACTTTCGACCCAGGTGGATGAAAATAGCCGTAATGGATCAGTTTAGACCCGTAATATGCTTTAGATATTCAAATTTTCCACAAATTGGGAAGCTAGGTGCAATGGTTTAGCCTAATGAGGTCGTAGAGTACAATATTTAGTTTTAAATAGTAAATCTTTGTATGGAATCAATTTCTGCTGTTAAATTCGACAACTTTCGACCCAGGTGGATGAAAATAGCCGTAATAGATCAGTTTAGACCCGTAATATGCTTTAGATATTCAAATTTTCCACAAAGTGGGAAGCTAGGTGCAATGGTTTAGCTTAATGAGGTCGTAGAGTACAATATTTAGTTTTAAATAGTAAATCTTTGTATGGAATCAATTTCTGCTGTTAAATTCGACAACTTTCGACCCAGGTGGATGAAAATAGCCGTAATGGATCAGTTTAGACCCGTAATATGCTTTAGATATTCAAATTTTCCACAAATTGGGAAGCTAGGTGCAATGGTTTAGCCTAATGAGGTCGTAGAGTACAATATTTAGTTTTAAATAGTAAATCTTTGTATGGAATCAATTTCTGCTGTTAACTTCGACAACTTTCGACCCAGGTGGATGAAAATAGCCGTAATGGATCAGTTTAGACCCGTAATATGCTTTAGATATTCAAATTTTCCACAAAGTGGGAAGCTAGGTGCAATGGTTTAGCCTAATGAGGTCGTAAAGTACAATATTTAGTTTTAAATAGTAAATCTTTGTATGGAATCAATTTCTGCTGTTAAATTCGACAACTTTCGACCCAGGTGGATGAAAATAGCCGTAATAGATCAGTTTAGACCCGTAATATGCTTTAGATATTCAAATTTTCCACAAAGTGGGAAGCTAGGTGCAATGGTTTAGCTTAATGAGGTCATAGAGTACAATATTTAGTTTAAAATGGTAAATCTTTGTATGGAGTCAATCTCTGCTGTTAACTTCGACAACTTTCGACCCAGGTGGATGAAAATAGCCGTAATGGATCAGTTTAAGCCCGTTATATGCTTTAGATATTCAAATTTTCCACAAATTGGGAAGCTAGATGCAATGGTTTAGCCTAATGAGGTCGTAGAGTACAATATTTAGTTTTAAATAGTAAATCTTTGTATGGAATCAATTTCTGCTGTTAAATTCGACAACTTTCGACCCAGGTGGATGAAAATAGCCGTAATAGATCAGTTTAGACCCGTAATATGCTTTAGATATTCAAATTTTCCACAAAGTGGGAAGCTAGGTGCAATGGTTTAGCTTAATGAGGTCGTAGAGTACAATATTTAGTTTTAAATAGTAAATCTTTGTATGGAATCAATTTCTGCTGTTAAATTCGACAACTTTCGACCCAGGTGGATGAAAATAGCCGTAATGGATCAGTTTAGACCCGTAATATGCTTTAGATATTCAAATTTTCCACAAATTGGGAAGCTAGGTGCAATGGTTTAGCCTAATGAGGTCGTAGAGTACAATATTTAGTTTTAAATAGTAAATCTTTGTATGGAATCAATTTCTGCTGTTAAATTCAACAACTTTCGACCCAGGTGGATGAAAATTGCCGTAATAGATCAGTTTAGACCCGTAATATGCTTTAGATATTCAAATTTTCCACAAATTGGGAAGCTAGGTGCAATGGTTTAGCCTAATGAGGTCGTAGAGTACAATATTTAGTTTTAAATAGTAATTCTTTGTATGGAATCAATTTCTGCTGTTAAATTCGACAATTAGATATTCAAATTTTCAACAAAGTGGGAAGCTAGGTGCAATGGTTTAGCCTAATGAGGTCGTAGAGTACAATATTTAGTTTTAAATAGTAAATCTTTGTATGGAATCAATTTCTGCAACTTTCGACCCAGGTGGATGAAAATAGCCGTAATGGATCAGTTTAGACCCGTAATATGCTTTAGATATTCAAATTTTCCACAAAGTGGGAAGCTAGGTGCAATGGTTTAGCCTAATGAGGTAGTAGAGTACAATATTTAGTTTCAAATAGTAAATCTTTGTATGGAATCAATTTCTGCTGTTAAATTCGACAACTTTCGACCCAGGTGGATGAAAATAGCCGTAATGGATCAGTTTAGACCCGTAATATGCTTTAGATATTCAAATTTTCCATAAATTGGGAAGCTAGGTGCAATGGTTTAGCCTAATGAGGTCGTAGAGTACAATATTTAGTTTTAAATAGTAATTCTTTGTATGGAATCAATTTCTGCTGTTAAATTCGACAACTTTCGACCCAGGTGGATGAAAATAGCCGTAATGGATCAGTTTAGACCCGTAATATTCTTTAGATATTCAAATTTTCAACAAAGTGGGAAGCTAGGTGCAATGGTTTAGCCTAATGAGGTCGTAGAGTACAATATTTAGTTTTAAATAGTAAATCTTTGTATGGAATCAATTTCTGCAACTTTCGACCCAGGTGGATGAAAATAGCCGTAATGGATCAGTTTAGACCCGTAATATGCTTTAGATATTCAAATTTTCCACAAAGTGGGAAGCTAGGTGCAATGGTTTAGCCTAATGAGGTCGTAGAGTACAATATTTAGTTTTAAATAGTTAATCTTTGTATGGAATCAATTTCTGCTGTTAAATTCGACAACTTTCGACCCAGGTGGATGAAAATAGCCGTAATGGATCAGTTTAGACCCGTAATGTGCTTTAGATATTCAAATTTTCCACAAATTGGGAAGCTAGGTGCAATGGTTTAGCCTAATGAGGTCGTAGAGTACAATATTTAGTTTTAAATAGTAAATCTTTGTATGGAATCAATTTCTGCTGTTAAATTCGACAACTTTCGACCCAGGTGGATGAAAATAGCCGTAATGGATCAGTTTAGACCCGTAATATTCTTTAGATATTCAAATTTTCCACAAAGTGGGAAGCTAGGTGCAATGGTTTAGCCTAATGAGGTCGTAGAGTACAATATTTAGTTTTAAATAGTAAATCTTTGTATGGAATCAATTTCTGTTGTTAACAACTTTCGACCCAGGTGGATGAAAATAGCCGTAATGGATCAGTTTAGACCCGTAATATGCTTTAGATATTCAAATTTTCCACAAAGTGGGAAGCTAGGTGCAATGGTTTAGCCTAATGAGGTAGTAGAGTACAATATTTAGTTTCAAATAGTAAATCTTTGTATGGAATCAATTTCTGCTGTTAAATTCGACAACTTTCGACCCAGGTGGATGAAAATAGCCGTAATGGATCAGTTTAGACCCGTAATATGCTTTAGATATTCAAATTTTCCACAAATTGGGAAGCTAGGTGCAATGGTTTAGCCTAATGAGGTCGTAGAGTACAATATTTAGTTTTAAATAGTAAATCTTTGTATGGAATCAATTTCTGCTGTTAAATTCGACAACTTTCGACCCAGGTGGATGAAAATAGCCGTAATGGATCAGTTTAGACCCGTAATATGCTTTAGATATTCAAATTTTCCACAAATTGGGAAGCTAGGTGCAATGGTTTAGCCTAATGAGGTCGTAGAGTACAATATTTAGTTTTAAATAGTAAATCTTTGTATGGAATCAATTTCTGCTGTTAAATTCGACAACTTTCGACCCAGGTGGATGAAAATAGCCGTAATGGATCAGTTTAGACCCGTAATATGCTTTAGATATTCAAATTTTCCACAAATCGGGAAGCTAGGTGCAATGGTTTAGCCTAATGAGGTCGTAGAGTACAATATTTAGTTTTAAATAGTAAATCTTTGTATGGAATCAATTTCTGCTGTTAAATTCGACAACTTTCGACCCAGGTGAATGAAAATAGCCGTAATAGATCAGTTTGGACCCGTAATATGCTTTAGATATTCAAATTTTCCACAAAGTGGGAAGCTAGGTGCAATGGTTTAGCCTAATGAGGTCGTAGAGTACAATATTTAGTTTTAAATAGTAAATCTTTGTATGGAATCAATTTCTGCTGTTAAATTCGACAACTTTCGACCCAGGTGGATGAAAATAGCCGTAATAGATCAGTTTAGACCCGTAATATGCTTTAGATATTCAAATTTTCCACAAAGTGGGAAGCTAGGTGCAATGGTTTAGCTTAATGAGGTCGTAGAGTAAAATATTTAGTTTTAAATAGTTAATCTTTGTATGGAATCAATTTCTGCTGTTAAATTCGACAACTTTCGACCCAGGTGGATGAAAATAGCCGTAATGGATCAGTTTAGACCCGTAATATGCTTTAGATATTCAAATTTTCCACAAAGTGGGAAGCTAGGTGCAATGGTTTAGCTTAATGAGGTCGTAGAGTACAATATTTAGTTTTAAATAGTAAATCTTTGTATGGAATCAATTTCTGCTGTTAAATTCGACAACTTTCAACCCAGGTGGATGAAAATAGCCGTAATGGATCAGTTTAGACCCGTAATATGCTTTAGATATTCAAATTTTCCACAAATTGGGAAGCTAGGTGCAATGGTTTAGCCTAATGAGGTCGTAGAGTACAATATTTAGTTTTAAATAGTAAATCTTTGTATGGAATCAATTTCTGCTGTTAAATTCGACAACTTTCAACCCAGGTGGATGAAAATAGCCGTAATGGATCAGTTTAGACCCGTAATATGCTTTAGATATTCAAATTTTCCACAAATTGGGAAGCTAGGTGCAATGGTTTAGCCTAATGAGGTCGTAGAGTACAATATTTAGTTTTAAATAGTTAATCTTTGTATGGAATCAATTTCTGCTGTTAAATTCGACAACTTTCGACCCAGGTGGATGAAAATAGCCGTAATAGATCAGTTTAGACCCGTAATATGCTTTAGATATTCAAATTTTCCACAAAGTGGGAAGCTAGGTGCAATGGTTTAGCCTAATGAGGTCGTAGAGTACAATATTTAGTTTTAAATAGTTAATCTTTGTATGGAATCAGTTTCTGTGGTTAAATTCGACAACTTTCGACCCAGGTGGATGAAAATAGCCGTAATAGATCAGTTTAGACCCGTAATATGCTTAAGATATTCAAATTTTCCACAAAGTGGGAAGCTAGGTGCAATGGTTTAGCTTAATGAGGTCGTAGAGTACAATATTTAGTTTTAAATAGTAAATCTTTGTATGGAATCAATTTCTGCTGTTAAATTCGACAACTTTCGACCCAGGTGGATGAAAATAGCCGTAATGGATCAGTTTAGACCCGTAATATGCTTTAGATATTCAAATTTTCCACAAATTGGTAAGCTAGGTGCAATGGTTTAGCCTAATGAGGTCGTAGAGTACAATATTTAGTTTTAAATAGTAAATCTTTGTATGGAATCAATTTCTGCTGTTAACTTCGACAACTTTCGACCCAGGTGGATGAAAATAGCCGTAATAGATCAGTTTAGACCCGTAATATGCTTTAGATATTCAAATTTTCCACAAAGTGGGAAGCTAGGTGCAATGGTTTAGCCTAATTAGGTCGTAGAGTACAATATTTAGTTTTAAATAGTTAATCTTTGTATGGAATCAATTTCTGCTGTTAAATTCGACAACTTTCGACCCAGGTGGATGAAAATAGCCGTAATAGATCAGTTTAGACCCGTAATATGCTTTAGATATTCAAATTTTCCACAAAGTGGGAAGCTTGGTGCAATGGTTTAGCCTAATAAGGTCGTAGAGTACAATATTTAGTTTAAAATAGTAAATCTTTGTATGGAATCAATTTCTGCTGTTAAATTCGACAACTTTCGACCCAGGTGGATGAAAATAGCCGTAATAGATCAGTTTAGACCCGTAATATGCTTTAGATATTCAAATTTTCCACAAAGTGGGAAGCTAGGTGCAATGGTTTAGCTTAATGAGGTCGTAGAGTACAATATTTAGTTTTAAATAGTTAATCTTTGTATGGAATCAATTTCTGCTGTTAAATTCGACAACTTTCGACCCAGGTGGATGAAAATAGCCGTAATAGATCAGTTTAGACCCGTAATATGCTTTAGATATTCAAATTTTCCACAAATTGGGAAGCTAGGTGCAATGGTTTAGCCTAATGAGGTCGTAGAGTACAATATTTAGTTTTAAATAGTAAATCTTTGTATGGAATCAATTTCTGCTGTTAACTTCGACAACTTTCGACCCAGGTGGATGAAAATAGCCGTAATGGATCAGTTTAGACCCGTAATATGCTTTAGATATTCAAATTTTCCACAAAGTGGGAAGCTTGGTGCAATGGTTTAGCCTAATAAGGTCGTAGAGTACAATATTTAGTTTAAAATAGTAAATCTTTGTATGGAATCAATTTCTGCTGTTAAATTCGACAACTTTCGACCCAGGTGGATGAAAATAGCCGTAATAGATCAGTTTAGACCCGTAATATGCTTTAGATATTCAAATTTTCCACAAAGTGGGAAGCTAGGTGCAATGGTTTAGCTTAATGAGGTCGTAGAGTACAATATTTAGTTTTAAATAGTAAATCTTTGTATGGAATCAATTTCTGCTGTTAAATTCGACAACTTTCGACCCAGGTGGATGAAAATAGCCGTAATGGATCAGTTTAGACCCGTAATATGCTTTAGATATTCAAATTTTCCACAAATTGGGAAGCTAGGTGCAATGGTTTAGCCTAATGAGGTCGTAGAGTACAATATTTAGTTTTAAATAGTAAATCTTTGTATGGAATCAATTTCTGCTGTTAACTTCGACAACTTTCGACCCAGGTGGATGAAAATAGCCGTAATAGATCAGTTTAGACCCGTAATATGCTTTAGATATTCAAATTTTCCACAAAGTGGGAAGCTAGGTGCAATGGTTTAGCTTAATGAGGTCGTAGAGTACAATATTTAGTTTTAAATAGTTAATCTTTGTATGGAATCAATTTCTGCTGTTAAATTCGACAACTTTCGACCCAGGTGGATGAAAATAGCCGTAATAGATCAGTTTAGACCCGTAATATGCTTTAGATATTCAAATTTTCCACAAAGTGGGAAGCTAGGTGCAATGGTTTAGCTTAATGAGGTCGTAGAGTACAATATTTAGTTTAAAATAGTAAATCTTTGTATGGAATCAATTTCTGCTGTTAAATTCGACAACTTTCGACCCAGGTGGATGAAAATAGCCGTAACACAGTGGAACAAATATCAACTTTTTTTTTTGCCTGGGACTGGGACCAATAAATTGTGAAACTAGAGGCATTAGGTAGCAACACCTCATATCCAGTTTTTCTGGAGCACGTCAAGTTCGCGTTTAATGGGCACTTTTATACTAGCAACACAAAGTTACAACCTCTGTTGCTGGTTGAAAGAAGATGAAAGCTAAAATTTTGAAAAATTCACCAAAGATGAAAGGAGTCACCAGTATTCTTATATAAAATTCCCGCCTCCAATGGACAAGCGGTTAGTACCCCGCCCATAGAGGTCTAACTTAGAAAGTGGAATTAATGGAAAACCACTCGATAGAATTTTTTTAAATTTTAAACATATTGAGACACTGGCCAGTTAAATGTGTCCTTAAGAGATGGTAACATGCATCGAAAAACCGCGATGGTGGGTACCACATTTGACAGCACCCATCATCGAGACAATATAGGCCATAAACTAGAGATCAAAATAGACCGAACTGCGTTATTAGAGTCACTATCGGACCCTTAAGTCACGTTCTTTGGCTGTCTTTGTACAAGCAATTGCCTCAGAGCAACATTGACCATATGGGTATCAAGAGCGTCTCCAAAATTATGCAATAAATCCTATGAATAAAAATCGTCATTTCCATTGAGAAAATAAAAAATTTAGTTTAAAAATGTCTTTGGTGGACAAACCGCGATACGCTAAGATGCCTTGAACTGATGTATTTAAATGATCCGATATGTTTTTCTGCTGGTATTGAAGCACTTTACTCATAAGATTAATTCCATAATTTTGGTAAAACTGGTTTCACCTAAATGGTCAATGTTGTTCGAAGGCAATTGCTAGTATATAAATGCCTAAGAACCGCGAACCAAGCTTTCATTGGTAAAACTGAAAACGCGATTCAGTCTATTTTTATCTCTAGATTATGGCCTATATTGCCTCGATGATGGGTGCTGTCAAATGTGGTACCCACCATCGCGGTTTTTCGATGCATGCTACCATCTCTTAAGTACACATTTTATTAGTCCGTATCTCAATATAGTTAAAATCTTACACAATTCTATCGAGTGGTTTTCCATTAATTCCATATTCTAAGTTAGACCTCTATGGGCGGGGTACTAACCGCTTGTCCATTGGAGGCGGGAATTTGGTATAACAATGGTGGTGACCCCCTCTAACTTTGGTGAATTTTCCAAAATTTTAGCTCTCATATTTTTTTAACCAGCAATAGAGATTGTAACTTTGTGTTGCTAGTATAAAAGTGCCCATTAAACGCGAACTTGACGTGCTCCAGAAAAACTGGGTATGAGGTGTTGCTACCTAATGCCTCTAGTTTCACAATTTATTGGTCCCAGTCCCAGGCAATTTTGAGTGTTCCACAGTGTAATAGATCAGTTTAGACCCGTAATATGCTTTAGATATTCAAATTTTCCACAAAGTGGGAAGCTAGGTGCAATGGTTTAGCCTAATGAGGTCGTAGAGTACAATATTTAGTTTCAAATAGTAAATCTTTGTATGGAATCAATTTCTGCTGTTAACTTCGACAACTTTCGACCCAGGTGGATGAAAATAGCCGTAATGGATCAGTTTAGACCCGTAATATGCTTTAGATATTCAAATTTTCCACAAAGTGGGAAGCTAGGTGCAATGGTTTAGCTTAATGAGGTCGTAGAGTACAATATTTAGTTTTAAATAGTAAATCTTTGTATGGAATCAATTTCTGCTGTTAAATTCGACAACTTTCGACCCAGGTGGATGAAAATAGCCGTAATGGATCAGTTTAGACCCGTAATATGCTTTAGATATTCAAATTTTCCACAAATTGGGAAGCTAGGTGCAATGGTTTAGCCTAATGAGGTCGTAGAGTACAATATTTAGTTTTAAATAGTAAATCTTTGTATGGAATCAATTTCTGCTGTTAACTTCGACAACTTTCGACCCAGGTGGATGAAAATAGCCGTAATGGATCAGTTTAGACCCGTAATATGCTTTAGATATTCAAATTTTCCACAAAGTGGGAAGCTAGGTGCAATGGTTTAGCTTAATGAGGTCGTAGAGTACAATATT
The DNA here is from genome assembly GCA_018904275.1 of Lordiphosa clarofinis. Lineage (NCBI taxonomy): Eukaryota > Metazoa > Arthropoda > Insecta > Diptera > Drosophilidae > Lordiphosa > Lordiphosa clarofinis. The sequence continues at coordinate 18,943 of JAEIGQ010000465.1, forward strand.
TAGTTTTAAATAGTAAATCTTTGTATGGAATCAACTTCTGCTGTTAAATTCGACAACTTTCGACCCAGGTGGATGACAATAGCCGTAATAGATCAGTTTAGACCCGTAATATGCTTTAGATATTCAAATTTTCCACAAATTGGGAAGCTAGGTGCAATGGTTTAGCCTAATGAGGTCGTAGAGTACAATATTTAGTTTTAAATAGTTAATCTTTGTATGGAATCAATTTCTGCTGTTAACTTCGACAACTTTCGACCCAGGTGGATGAAAATAGCCGTAATAGATCAGTTTAGACCCGTAATATGCTTTAGATATTCAAATTTTCCACAAAGTGGGAAGCTAGGTGCAATGGTTTAGCTTAATGAGGTCGTAGAGTACAATATTTAGTTTTAAATAGTTAATCTTTGTATGGAATCAATTTCTGCTGTTAAATTCGACAACTTTCGACCCAGGTGGATGAAAATAGCCGTAATAGATCAGTTTAGACCCGTAATATGCTTTAGATATTCAAATTTTCCACAAAGTGGGAAGCTAGGTGCAATGGTTTAGCCTAATGAGGTCGTAGAGTACAATATTTAGTTTTCAATAGTAAATCTTTGTATGGAATCAATTTCTGCTGTTAAATTCGACAACTTTCGACCCAGGTGGATGAAAATAGCCGTAATGGATCAGTTTAGACCCGTTATATGCTTTAGATATTCAAATTTTCCACAAATTGGGAAGCTAGGTGCAATGGTTTAGCCTAATGAGGTCGTAGAGTACAATATTTAGTTTTAAATAGTAAATCTTTGTATGGAATCAATTTCTGCTGTTAACTTCGACAACTTTCGACCCAGGTGGATGAAAATAGCCGTAATGGATCAGTTTAGACCCGTAATATGCTTTAGATATTCAAATTTTCCACAAATTGGGAAGCTAGGTGCAATGGTTTAGCCTAATGAGGTCGTAGAGTACAATATTTAGTTTTAAATAGTAAATCTTTGTATGGAATCAATTTCTGCTGTTAACTTCGACAACTTTCGACCCAGGTGGATGAAAATAGCCGTAATGGATCAGTTTAGACCCGTAATATGCTTTAGATATTCAAATTTTCCACAAAGTGGGAAGCTAGGTGCAATGGTTTAGCTTAATGAGGTCGTAGAGTACAATATTTAGTTTTAAATAGTTAATCTTTGTATGGAATCAATTTCTGCTGTTAAATTCGACAACTTTCGACCCAGGTGGATGAAAATAGCCGTAATAGATCAGTTTAGACCCGTAATATGCTTTAGATATTCAAATTTTCCACAAAGTGGGAAGCTAGGTGCAATGGTTTAGCCTAATGAGGTCGTAGAGTACAATATTTAGTTTTAAATAGTTAATCTTTGTATGGAATCAATTTCTGCTGTTAAATTCGACAACTTTCGACCCAGGTGGATGAAAATAGACGTAATGGATCAGTTTAGACCCGTAATATGCTTTAGATATTCAAATTTTCCACAAATTGGGAAGCTAGGTGCAATGGTTTAGCCTAATGAGGTCGTAGAGTACAATATTTAGTTTTAAATAGTAAATCTTTGTATGGAATCAATTTCTGCTGTTAAATACGACAACTTTCGACCCAGGTGGATGAAAATAGCCGTAATAGATCAGTTTAGACCCGTAATATGCTTTAGATATTCAAATTTTCCACAAAGTGGGAAGCTAGGTGCAATGGTTTAGCTTATTGAGGTCGTAGAGTACAATATTTAGTTTTAAATAGTTAATCTTTGTATGGAATCAATTTCTGCTGTTAAATTCGACAACTTTCGACCCAGGTGGATGAAAATAGCCGTAATGGATCAGTTTAGACCCGTAATATGCTTTAGATATTCAATTTTTCCACAAATTGGGAAGCTAGGTGCAATGGTTTAGCCTAATGAGGTCGTAAATGAGTACAATAAATACATTATTTAGTTTTAAATAGTAAATCTTTGTATGGAATCAATTTCTGCTGTTAAATTCGACAACTTTCGACCCAGGTGGATGAAAATAGCCGTAATAGATCAGTTTAGACCCGTAATATGCTTTAGATATTCAAATTTTCCACAAATTGGGAAGCTAGGTGCAATGGTTTAGCCTAATGAGGTCGTAGAGTACAATATTTAGTTTTAAATAGTAAATCTTTGTATGGAATCAATTTCTGCTGTTAAATTCGACAACTTTCGACCCAGGTGGATGAAAATAGCCGTAATGGATCAGTTTAGACCCGTAATATGCTTTAGATATTCAAATTTTCCACAAATTGGGAAGCTAGGTGCAATGGTTTAGCCTAATGAGGTCGTAGAGTACAATATTTAGTTTTAAATAGTAAATCTTTGTATGGAATCAATTTCTGCTGTTAACTTCGACAACTTTCGACCCAGGTGGATGAAAATAGCCGTAATGGATCAGTTTAGACCCGTAATATGCTTTAGATATTCAAATTTTCCACAAAGTGGGAAGCTAGGTGCAATGGTTTAGCTTAATGAGGTCGTAGAGTACAATATTTAGTTTTAAATAGTAAATCTTTGTATGGAATCAATTTCTGCTGTTAAATTCGACAACTTTCGACCCAGGTGGATGAAAATAGCCGTAATAGATCAGTTTAGACCCGTAATATGCTTTAGATATTCAAATTTTCCACAAAGTGGGAAGCTAGGTGCAATGGTTTAGCTTAATGAGGTCGTAGAGTACAATATTTAGTTTTAAATAGTTAATCTTTGTATGGAATCAATTTCTGCTGTTAAATTCGACAACTTTCGACCCAGGTGGATGAAAATAGCCGTAATGGATCAGTTTAGACCCGTAATATGCTTTAGATATTCAAATTTTCCACAAAGTGGGAAGCTAGGTGCAATGGTTTAGCCTAATGAGGTCGTAGAGTACAATATTTAGTTTTAAATAGTTAATCTTTGTATGGAATCAATTTCTGCTGTTAAATTCGACAACTTTCGACCCAGGTGGATGAAAATAGCCGTAATAGATCAGTTTAGACCCGTAATATGCTTTAGATATTCAAATTTTCCACAAATTGGGAAGCTAGGTGCAATGGTTTAGCTTAATGAGGTCGTAGAGTACAATATTTAGTTTTAAATAGTAAATCTTTGTATGGAATCAATTTCTGCTGTTAAATTCGACAACTTTCGACCCAGGTGGATGAAAATAGCCGTAATGGATCAGTTTAGACCCGTAATATGCTTTAGATATTCAAATTTTCCACAAATTGGGAAGCTAGGTGCAATGGTTTAGCCTAATGAGGTCGTAGAGTACAATATTTAGTTTTAAATAGTAAATCTTTGTATGGAATCAATTTCTGCTGTTAACTTCGACAACTTTCGACCCAGGTGGATGAAAATAGCCGTAATAGATCAGTTTAGACCCGTAATATGCTTTAGATATTCAAATTTTCCACAAAGTGGGAAGCTAGGTGCAATGGTTTAGCTTAATGAGGTCGTAGAGTACAATATTTAGTTTTAAATAGTTAATCTTTGTATGGAATCAATTTCTGCTGTTAAATTCGACAACTTTCGACCCAGGTGGATGAAAATAGCCGTAATGGATCAGTTTAGACCCGTAATATGCTTTAGATATTCAAATTTTCCACAAAGTGGGAAGCTAGGTGCAATGGTTTAGCCTAATGAGGTCGTAGAGTACAATATTTAGTTTTAAATAGTAAATCTTTGTATGGAATCAATTTCTGCTGTTAAATTCGACAACTTTCGACCCAGGTGGATGAAAATAGCCGTAATGGATCAGTTTAGACCCGTAATATGCTTAAGATATTCAAATTTTCCACAAAGTGGGAAGCTAGGTGCAATGGTTTAGCCTAATGAGGTCGTAGAGTACAATATTTAGTTTTAAATAGTAAATCTTTGTATGGAATCAATTTCTGCTGTTAAATTCGACAACTTTCGACCCAGGTGGATGAAAATAGCCGTAATGGATCAGTTTAGACCCGTAATATGCTTTAGATATTCAAATTTTCCACAAATTGGGAAGCTAGGTGCAATGGTTTAGCCTAATGAGGTCGTAGAGTACAATATTTAGTTTTAAATAGTAAATCTTTGTATGGAATCAATTTCTGCTGTTAACTTCGACAACTTTCGACCCAGGTGGATGAAAATAGCCGTAATGGATCAGTTTAGACCCGTAATATGCTTTAGATATTCAAATTTTCCACAAAGTGGGAAGCTAGGTGCAATGGTTTAGCTTAATGAGGTCGTAGAGTACAATATTTAGTTTTAAATAGTAAATCTTTGTATGGAATCAATTTCTGCTGTTAAATTCGACAACTTTCGACCCAGGTGGATGAAAATAGCCGTAATAGATCAGTTTAGACCCGTAATATGCTTTAGATATTCAAATTTTCCACAAAGTGGGAAGCTAGGTGCAATGGTTTAGCTTAATGAGGTCGTAGAGTACAATATTTAGTTTTAAATAGTTAATCTTTGTATGGAATCAATTTCTGCTGTTAAATTCGACAACTTTCGACCCAGGTGGATGAAAATAGACGTAATGGATCAGTTTAGACCCGTAATATGCTTTAGATATTCAAATTTTCCACAAATTGGGAAGCTAGGTGCAATGGTTTAGCCTAATGAGGTCGTAGAGTACAATATTTAGTTTTAAATAGTTAATCTTTGTATGGAATCAATTTCTGCTGTTAAATTCGACAACTTTCGACCCAGGTGGATGAAAATAGCCGTAATAGATCAGTTTAGACCCGTAATATGCTTTAGATATTCAAATTTTCCACAAAGTGGGAAGCTAGGTGCAATGGTTTAGCTTATTGAGGTCGTAGAGTACAATATTTAGTTTTAAATAGTTAATCTTTGTATGGAATCAATTTCTGCTGTTAAATTCGACAACTTTCGACCCAGGTGGATGAAAATAGCCGTAATGGATCAGTTTAGACCCGTAATATGCTTTAGATATTCAAATTTTCCACAAATTGGGAAGCTAGGTGCAATGGTTTAGCCTAATGAGGTCGTACAATAAGTACAATAAGTAAAGAGTACATTATTTAGTTTTAAATAGTAAATCTTTGTATGGAATCAATTTCTGCTGTTAAATTCGACAACTTTCGACCCAGGTGGATGAAAATAGCCGTAATAGATCAGTTTAGACCCGTAATATGCTTTAGATATTCAAATTTTCCACAAAGTGGGAAGCTAGGTGCAATGGTTTAGCTTAATGAGGTCGTAGAGTACAATATTTAGTTTTAAATAGTTAATCTTTGTATGGAATCAATTTCTGCTGTTAAATTCGACAACTTTCGACCCAGGTGGATGAAAATAGCCGTAATAGATCAGTTTATACCCGTAATATGCTTTAGATAATCAAATTTTCCACAAAGTGGGAAGCTAGGTGCAATGGTTTAGCTTAATGAGGTCGTAGAGTACAATATTTAGTTTTAAATAGTAAATCTTTGTATGGAATCAATTTCTGCTGTTAACTTCGACAACTTTCGACCCAGGTGGATGAAAATAGCCGTAATGGATCAGTTTAGACCCGTAATATGCTTTAGATATTCAAATTTTCCACAAATTGGGAAGCTAGGTGCAATGGTTTAGCCTAATGAGGTCGTAGAGTACAATATTTAGTTTTAAATAGTAAATCTTTGTATGGAATCAATTTCTGCTGTTAACTTCGACAACTTTCGACCCAGGTGGATGAAAATAGCCGTAATGGATCAGTTTAGACCCGTAATATGCTTTAGATATTCAAATTTTCCACAAATTGGGAAGCTAGGTGCAATGGTTTAGCCTAATGAGGTCGTAGAGTACAATATTTAGTTTTAAATAGTAAATCTTTGTATGGAATCAATTTCTGCTGTTAACTTCGACAACTTTCGACCCAGGTGGATCAAAATAGCCGTAATGGATCAGTTTAGACCCGTAATATGCTTTAGATATTCAAATTTTCCACAAAGTGGGAAGCTAGGTGCAATGGTTTAGCTTAATGAGGTCGTAGAGTACAATATTTAGTTTTAAATAGTTAATCTTTGTATGGAATCAATTTCTGCTGTTAAATTCGACAACTTTCGACCCAGGTGGATGAAAATAGCCGTAATAGATCAGTTTAGACCCGTAATATGCTTTAGATATTCAAATTTTCCACAAATTGGGAAGCTAGGTGCAATGGTTTAGCCTAATGAGGTCGTAGAGTACAATATTTAGTTTTAAATAGTAAATCTTTGTATGGAATCAATTTCTGCTGTTAACTTCGACAACTTTCGACCCAGGTGGATGAAAATAGCCGTAATAGATCAGTTTAGACCCGTAATATGCTTTAGATATTCAAATTTTCCACAAAGTGGGAAGCTAGGTGCAATGGTTTAGCTTAATGAGGTCGTAGAGTACAATATTTAGTTTTAAATAGTTAATCTTTGTATGGAATCAATTTCTGCTGTTAAATTCGACAACTTTCGACCCAGGTGGATGAAAATAGCCGTAATAGATCAGTTTAGACCCGTAATATGCTTTAGATATTCAAATTTTCCACAAAGTGGGAAGCTAGGTAAAATGGTTTAGCTTAATGAGGTCGTAGAGTACAATATTTAGTTTTAAATAGTAAATCTTTGTATGGAATCAATTTCTGCTGTTAAATTCGACAACTTTCGACCCAGGTGGATGAAAATAGCCGTAATGGATCAGTTTAGACCCGTAATATGCTTTAGATATTCAAATTTTCCACAAATTGGGAAGCTAGGTAAAATGGTTTAGCTTAATGAGGTCGTAGAGTACAATATTTAGTTTTAAATAGTTAATCTTTGTATGGAATCAATTTCTGCTGTTAAATTCGACAACTTTCGACCCAGGTGGATGAAAATAGCCGTAATGGATCAGTTTAGACCCGTAATATGCTTTAGATATTCAAATTTTCCACAAATTGGGAAGCTAGGTGCAATGGTTTAGCCTAATGAGGTCGTAGAGTACAATATTTAGTTTTAAATAGTAAATCTTTGTATGGAATCAATTTCTGCTGTTAACTTCGACAACTTTCGACCCAGGTGGATGAAAATAGCCGTAATGGATCAGTTTAGACCCGTAATATGCTTAAGATATTCAAATTTTCCACAAAGTGGGAAGCTAGGTGCAATGGTTTAGCCTAATGAGGTCGTAGAGTACAATATTTAGTTTCAAATAGTAAATCTTTGTATGGAATCAATTTCTGCTGTTAAATTCGACAACTTTCGACCCAGGTGGATGAAAATAGCCGTAATGGATCAGTTTAGACCCGTAATATGCTTTAGATATTCAAATTTTCCACAAATTGGGATGCTAGGTGCAATGGTTTAGCCTAATGAGGTCGTAGAGTACAATATTTAGTTTTAAATAGTAAATCTTTGTATGGAATCAATTTCTGCTGTTAAATTCGACAACTTTCGACCCAGGTGGATGAAAATAGCCGTAATGGATCAGTTTAGACCCGTAATATGCTTTAGATATTCAAATTTTCCACAAATTGGGAATTTAGGTGCAATGGTTTAGCCTAATGAGGTCGTAGAGTACAATATTTAGTTTTTAATAGTAAATCTTTGTATGGAATCAATTTCTGCTGTTAACTTCGACAACTTTCGACCCAGGTGGATGAAAATAGCCGTAATAGATCAGTTTAGACCCGTAATATGCTTTAGATATTCAAATTTTCCACAAAGTGGGAAGCTAGGTGCAATGGTTTAGCTTAATGAGGTCGTAGAGTACAATATTTAGTTTTAAATAGTTAATCTTTGTATGGAATCAATTTCTGCTGTTAAATTCGACAACTTTCGACCCAGGTGGATGAAAATAGCCGTAATAGATCAGTTTAGACCCGTTATATGCTTTAGATATTCAAATTTTCCACAAAGTGGGAAGCTAGGTGCAATGGTTTAGCCTAATGAGGTCGTGGAGTACAATATTTAGTTTTAAATAGTAAATCTTTGTATGGAATCAATTTCTGCTGTTAAATTCGACAACTTTCGACCCAGGTGGATGAAAATAGCCATAATAGATCAGTTTAGACCCGTAATATGCTTTAGATATTCAAATTTTCCACAAATTGGGAAGCTAGGTGCAATGGTTTAGCCTAATGAGGTCGTAGAGTACAATATTTAGTTTTAAATAGTAAATCTTTGTATGGAATCAATTTCTGCTGTTAACTTCGACAACTTTCGACCCAGGTGGATGAAAATAGCCGTAATGGATCAGTTTAGACCCGTAATATGCTTTAGATATTCAAATTTTCCACAAAGTGGGAAGCTAGGTGCAATGGTTTAGCTTAATGAGGTCGTAGAGTACAATATTTAGTTTTAAATAGTAAATCTTTGTATGGAATCAATTTCTGCTGTTAAATTCGACAACTTTCGACCCAGGTGGATGAAAATAGCCGTAATGGATCAGTTTAGACCCGTAATATGCTTTAGATATTCAAATTTTCCACAAAGTGGGAAGCTAGGTGCAATGGTTTAGCTTAATGAGGTCGTAGAGTACAATATTTAGTTTTAAATAGTTAATCTTTGTATGGAATCAATTTCTGCTGTTAAATTCGACAACTTTCGACCCAGGTGGATGAAAATAGACGTAATGGATCAGTTTAGACCCGTAATATGCTTTAGATATTCAAATTTTCCACAAATTGGGAAGCTAGGTGCAATGGTTTAGCCTAATGAGGTCGTAGAGTACAATATTTAGTTTTAAATAGTAAATCTTTGTATGGAATCAATTTCTGCTGTTAAATACGACAACTTTCGACCCAGGTGGATGAAAATAGCCGTAATAGATCAGTTTAGACCCGTAATATGCTTTAGATATTCAAATTTTCCACAAAGTGGGAAGCTAGGTGCAATGGTTTAGCCTAATGAGGTCGTAGAGTACAATATTTAGTTTTAAATAGTAAATCTTTGTATGGAATCAATTTCTGCTGTTAAATTCGACAACTTTCGACCCAGGTGGATGAAAATAGCCGTAATAGATCAGTTTAGACCCGTAATATGCTTTAGATATTCAAATTTTCCACAAATTGGGAAGCTAGGTGCAATGGTTTAGCCTAATGAGGTCGTAGAGTACAATATTTAGTTTTAAATAGTAAATCTTTGTATGGAATCAATTTCTGCTGTTAACTTCGACAACTTTCGACCCAGGTGGATGAAAATAGCCGTAATGGATCAGTTTAGACCCGTAATATGCTTTAGATATTCAAATTTTCCACAAAGTGGGAAGCTAGGTGCAATGGTTTAGCTTAATGAGGTCGTAGAGTACAATATTTAGTTTTAAATAGTAAATATTTTTATGGAATCAATTTCTGCTGTTAAATTCGACAACTTTCGACCCAGGTGGATGAAAATAGCCGTAATAGATCAGTTTAGACCCGTAATATGCTTTAGATATTCAAATTTTCCACAAAGTGGGAAGCTAGGTGCAATGGTTTAGCTTAATGAGGTCGTAGAGTACAATATTTAGTTTTAAATAGTTAATCTTTGTATGGAATCAATTTCTGCTGTTAAATTCGACAACTTTCGACCCAGGTGGATGAAAATAGCCGTAATGGATAAGTTTAGACCCGTAATATGCTTTAGATATTCAAATTTTCCACAAATTGGGAAGCTAGGTGCAATGGTTTAGCCTAATGAGGTCGTAGAGTACAATATTTAGTTTTAAATAGTTAATCTTTGTATGGAATCAATTTCTGCTGTTAAATTCGACAACTTTCGACCCAGGTGGATGAAAATAGCCGTAATAGATCAGTTTAGACCCGTAAAATGCTTTAGATATTCAAATTTTCCACAAAGTGGGAAGCTAGGTGCAATGGTTTAGCTTAATGAGGTCGTAGAGTACAATATTTAGTTTTAAATAGTAAATCTTTGTATGGAATCAATTTCTGCTGTTAAATTCGACAACTTTCGACCCAGGTGGATGAAAATAGCCGTAATGGATCAGTTTAGACCCGTAATATGCTTTAGATATTCAAATTTTCCACAAATTGGGAAGCTAGGTGCAATGGTTTAGCCTAATGAGGTCGTAGAGTACAATATTTAGTTTTAAATAGTAAATCTTTGTATGGAATCAATTTCTGCTGTTAACTTCGACAACTTTCGACCCAGGTGGATGAAAATAGCCGTAATGGATCAGTTTAGACCCGTAATATGCTTTAGATATTCAAATTTTCCACAAATTGGGAAGCTAGGTGCAATGGTTTAGCCTAATGAGGTCGTAGAGTACAATATTTAGTTTTAAATAGTAAATCTTTGTATGGAATCAATTTCTGCTGTTAACTTCGACAACTTTCGACCCAGGTGGATGAAAATAGCCGTAATAGATCAGTTTAGACCCGTAATATGCTTTAGATATTCAAATTTTCCACAAAGTGGGAAGCTAGGTGCAATGGTTTAGCCTAATGAGGTCGTAGAGTACAATATTTAGTTTAAAATAGTAAATCTTTGTAAGGAATCAATTTCTGCTGTTAACTTCGACAACTTTCGACCCAGGTGGATGAAAATAGCCGTAATAGATCAGTTTAGACCCGTAATATGCTTTAGATATTTAAATTTTCCACAAATTGGGAAGCTAGGTGCAATGGTTTAGCCTAATGAGGTCGTAGAGTACAATATTTAGTTTTAAATAGTTAATCTTTGTATGGAATCAATTTCTGCTGTTAACTTCGACAACTTTCGACCCAGGTGGATGAAAATAGCCGTAATGGATCAGTTTAGACCCGTAATATGCTTTAGATATTTAAATTTTCCACAAATTGGGAAGCTAGGTGCAATGGTTTAGCCAAATGAGGTCGTAGAGTACAATATTTAGTTTTAAATAGTTAATCTTTGTATGGAATCAATTTCTGCTGTTAAATTCGACAACTTTCGACCCAGGTGGATGAAAATAGCCGTAATAGATCAGTTTAGACCCGTAATATGCTTTAGATATTCAAATTTTCCACAAAGTGGGCAGCTAGGTGCAATGGTTTAGCTTAATGAGGTCGTAGAGTACAATATTTAGTTTTAAATAGTAAATCTTTGTATGGAATCAATTTCTGCTGTTAACTTCGACAACTTTCGACCCAGGTGGATGAAAATAGCCGTAATGGATCAGTTTAGACCCGTAATATGCTTTAGATATTCAAATTTTCCACAAATTGGGAAGCTAGGTGCAATGGTTTAGCCTAATGAGGTCGTAGAGTACAATATTTAGTTTTAAATAGTAAATCTTTGTATGGAATCAATTTCTGCTGTTAACTTCGACAACTTTCGACCCAGGTGGATGAAAATAGCCGTAATAGATCAGTTTAGACCCGTAATATGCTTTAGATATTCAAATTTTCCACAAATTGGGAAGCTAGGTGCAATGGTTTAGCCTAATGAGGTCGTAGAGTACAATATTTAGTTTTAAATAGTAAATCTTTGTATGGAATCAATTTCTGCTGTTAACTTCGACAACTTTCGACCCAGGTGGATGAAAATAGCCGTAATGGATCAGTTTAGACCCGTAATATGCTTTAGATATTCAAATTTTCCACAAATTGGGAAGCTAGGTGCAATGGTTTAGCCTAATGAGGTCGTAGAGTACAATATTTAGTTTTAAATAGTAAATCTTTGTATGGAATCAATTTCTGCTGTTAACTTCGACAACTTTCGACCCAGGTGGATGAAAATAGCCGTAATAGATCAGTTTAGACCCGTAATATGCTTTAGATATTCAAATTTTCCACAAATTGGGAAGCTAGGTGCAATGGTTTAGCCAAATGAGGTCGTAGAGTACAATATTTAGTTTTAAATAGTTAATCTTTGTATGGAATCAATTTCTGCTGTTAAATTCGACAACTTTCGACCCAGGTGGATGAAAATAGCCGTAATGGATCAGTTTAGACCCGTAATATGCTTTAGATATTCAAATTTTCCACAAATTGGGAAGCTAGGTGCAATGGTTTAGCCTAATGAGGTCGTAGAGTACAATATTTAGTTTTAAATAGTAAATCTTTGTATGGAATCAATTTCTGCTGTTAACTTCGACAACTTTCGACCCAGGTGGATGAAAATAGCCGTAATGGATCAGTTTAGACCCGTAATATGCTTTAGATATTCAAATTTTCCACAAATTGGGAAGCTAGGTGCGATGGTTTAGCCTAATGAGGTCGTAGAGTACAATATTTAGTTTTAAATAGTTAATCTTTGTATGGAATCAATTTCTGCTGTTAAATTCGACAACTTTCGACCCAGGTGGATGAAAATAGCCGTAATGGATCAGTTTAGACCCGTAATATGCTTTAGATATTCAAATTTTCCACAAAGTGGGAAGCTAGGTGCAATGGTTTAGCTTAATGAGGTCGTAGAGTACAATATTTAGTTTTAAATAGTTAATCTTTGTATGGAATCAATTTCTGCTGTTAAATTCGACATCTTTCGACCCAGGTGGATGAAAATAGCCGTAATAGATCAGTTTAGACCCGTAATATGCTTTAGATATTCAAATTTTCCACAAAGTGGGAAGCTAGGTGCAATGGTTTAGCTTAATGAGGTCGTAGAGTACAATATTTAGTTTTAAATAGTTAATCTTTGTATGGAATCAATTTCTGCTGTTAAATTCGACAACTTTCGACCCAGGTGGATGAAAATAGACGTAACGGATCAGTTTAGACCCGTAATATGCTTTAGATATTCAAATTTTCCACAAATTGGGAAGCTAGGTGCAATGGTTTAGCCTAATGAGGTCGTAGAGTACAATATTTAGTTTTAAATAGTAAATCTTTGTATGGAATCAATTTCTGCTGTTAACTTCGACAACTTTCGACCCAGGTGGATGAAAATAGCCGTAATGGATCAGTTTAGACCCGTAATATGCTTTAGATATTCAAATTTTCCACAAATTGGGAAGCTAGGTGCAATGGTTTAGCCTAATGAGGTCGTAGAGTACAATATTTAGTTTTAAATAGTAAATCTTTGTATGGAATCAATTTCTGCTGTTAACTTCGACAACTTTCGACCCAGGTGGATGAAAATAGCCGTAATAGATCAGTTTAGACCCGTAATATGCTTTAGATATTCAAATTTTCCACAAATTGGGAAGCTAGGTGCAATGGTTTAGCCAAATGAGGTCGTAGAGTACAATATTTAGTTTTAAATAGTTAATCTTTGTATGGAATCAATTTCTGCTGTTAAATTCGACAACTTTCGACCCAGGTGGATGAAAATAGCCGTAATGGATCAGTTTAGACCCGTAATATGCTTTAGATATTCAAATTTTCCACAAATTGGGAAGCTAGGTGCAATGGTTTAGCCTAATGAGGTCGTAGAGTACAATATTTAGTTTTAAATAGTAAATCTTTGTATGGAATCAATTTCTGCTGTTAACTTCGACAACTTTCGACCCAGGTGGATGAAAATAGCCGTAATGGATCAGTTTAGACCCGTAATATGCTTTAGATATTCAAATTTTCCACAAATTGGGAAGCTAGGTGCGATGGTTTAGCCTAATGAGGTCGTAGAGTACAATATTTAGTTTTAAATAGTTAATCTTTGTATGGAATCAATTTCTGCTGTTAAATTCGACAACTTTCGACCCAGGTGGATGAAAATAGCCGTAATGGATCAGTTTAGACCCGTAATATGCTTTAGATATTCAAATTTTCCACAAATTGGGAAGCTAGGTGCAATGGTTTAGCTTAATGAGGTCGTAGAGTACAATATTTAGTTTTAAATAGTTAATCTTTGTATGGAATCAATTTCTGCTGTTAAATTCGACAACTTTCGACCCAGGTGGATGAAAATAGACGTAACGGATCAGTTTAGACCCGTAATATGCTTTAGATATTCAAATTTTCCACAAATTGGGAAGCTAGGTGCAATGGTTTAGCCTAATGAGGTCGTAGAGTACAATATTTAGTTTTAAATAGTAAATCTTTGTATGGAATCAATTTCTGCTGTTAACTTCGACAACTTTCGACGCAGGTGGATGAAAATAGCCGTAATGGATCAGTTTAGACCCGTAATATGCTTAAGATATTCAAATTTTCCACAAAGTGGGAAGCTAGGTGCAATGGTTTAGCCTAATGAGGTCGTAGAGTACAATATTTAGTTTTAAATAGTAAATCTTTGTATGGAATCAATTTCTGCTGTTAACTTCGGCAACTTTCGACCCAGGTGGATGAAAATAGCCGTAATGGATCAGTTTAGACCCGTAATATGCTTTAGATATTCAAATTTTCCACAAATTGGGAAGCTAGGTGCAATGGTTTAGCCTAATGAGGTCGTAGAGTACAATATTTAGTTTAAAATAGTAAATCTTTGTATGGAATCAATTTCTGCTGTTAACTTCGACAACTTTCGACCCAGGTGGATGAAAATAGCCGTAATGGATCAGTTTAGACCCGTAATATGCTTAAGATATTCAAATTTTTAACAAAGTGGGAAGCTAGGTGCAATGGTTTAGCCTAATGAGGTCGTACAGTACAATATGTAGTTTTAAATAGTAAATCTTTGTATGGAATCAATTTCTGCTGTTAACTTCGACAACTTTCGACCCAGGTGGATGAAAATAGCCGTAATGGATCAGTTTAGACCCGTAATATGCTTTAGATATTCAAATTTTCCACAAAGTGGGAAGCTAGGTGCAATGGTTTAGCTTAATGAGGTCGTAGAGTACAATATTTAGTTTTAAATAGTAAATCTTTGTATGGAATCAATTTCTGCTGTTAACTTCGACAACTTTCGACCCAGGTGGATGAAAATAGCCGTAATGGATCAGTTTAGACCCGTAATATGCTTTAGATATTCAAATTTTCCACAAAGTGGGAAGCTAGGTGCAATGGTTTAGCTTAATGAGGTCGTAGAGTACAATATTTAGTTTTAAATAGTAAATCTTTGTATGGAATCAATTTCTGCTGTTAAATTCGACAACTTTCGACCCAGGTGGATGAAAATAGCCGTAATAGATCAGTTTAGACCCGTAATATGCTTTAGATATTCAAATTTTCCACAAAGTGGGAAGCTAGGTGCAATGGTTTAGCTTAATGAGGTCGTAGAGTACAATATTTAGTTTTAAATAGTTAATCTTTGTATGGAATCAATTTCTGCTGTTAAATTCGACAACTTTCGACCCAGGTGGATGAAAATAGCCGTAATGGATCAGTTTAGACCCGTAATATGCTTTAGATATTCAAATTTTCCACAAATTGGGAAGCTAGGTGCAATGGTTTAGCCTAATGAGGTCGTAGAGTACAATATTTAGTTTTAAATAGTAAATCTTTGTATGGAATCAATTTCTGCTGTTAACTTCGACAACTTTCGACCCAGGTGGATGAAAATAGCCGTAATGGATCAGTTTAGACCCGTAATATGCTTTAGATATTCAAATTTTCCACTAAGTGGGAAGCTAGGTGCAATGGTTTAGCTTAATGAGGTCGTAGAGTACAATATTTAGTTTTAAATAGTTAATCTTTGTATGGAATCAATTTCTGCTGTTAAATTCGACAACTTTCGACCCAGGTGGATGAAAATAGCCGTAATGGATCAGCTTAGACCCGTAATATGCTTTAGATATTCAAATTTTCCACAAATTGGGATGCTAGGTGCAATGGTTTAGCCTAATGAGGTCGCAGAGTACAATATTTAGTTTTAAATAGTAAATCTTTGTATGGAATCAATTTCTGCTGTTAAATTCGACAACTTTCGACCCAGGTGGATGAAAATAGCCGTAATGGATCAGTTTAGACCCGTAATATGCTTTAGATATTCAAATTTTCCACAAATTGGGAAGCTAGGTGCAATGGTTTAGCCTAATGAGGTCGTAGAGTACAATATTTAGTTTTAAATAGTTAATCTTTGTATGGAATCAATTTCTGCTGTTAAATTCGACAACTTTCGACCCAGGTGGATGAAAATAGCCGTAATGGATCAGTTTAGACCCGTAATATGCTTTAGATATTCAAATTTTCCACAAATTGGGAAGCTAGGTGCAATGGTTTAGCCTAATGAGGTCGTAGAGTACAATATTTAGTTTTAAATAGTAAATCTTTGTATGGAATCAATTTCTGCTGTTAACTTCGACAACTTTCGACCCAGGTGGATGAAAATAGCCGTAATGGATCAGTTTAGACCCGTAATATGCTTTAGATATTCAAATTTTCCACAAAGTGGGAAGCTAGGTGCAATGGTTTAGCCTAATGAGGTCGTAGAGTACATTATTTAGTTTTAAATAGTTAATCTTTGTATGGAATCAATTTCTGCTGTTAAATTCAACAACTTTCGACCCAGGTGGATGAAAATAGCCGTAATGGATCAGTTTAGACCCGTAATATGCTTTAGATATTCAAATTTTCCACAAATTGGGAAGCTAGGTGCAATGGTTTAGCCTAATGAGGTCGTAGAGTACAATATTTAGTTTTAAATAGTAAATCTTTGTATGGAATCAATTTCTGCTGTTAAATTCGACAACTTTCGACCCAGGTGGATGAAAATAGCCGTAATGGATCAGTTTAGACCCGTAATATGCTTTAGATATTCAAATTTTCCACAAATTGGGAAGCTAGGTGCAATGGTTTAGCTTAATGAGGTCGTAGAGTACAATATTTAGTTTTAAATAGTAAATCTTTGTATGGAATCAATTTCTGCTGTTAAATTCGACCCAGGTGGATGAAAATAGCCGTAATGGATCAGTTTAGACCCGTAATATGCTTTAGATATTCAAATTTTCCACAAATTGGGAAGCTAGGTGCAATGGTTTAGCCTAATGAGGTCGTAGAGTACAATATTTAGTTTTAAATAGTAAATCTTTGTATGGAATCAATTTCTGCTGTTAAATTCGACAACTTTCGACCCAGGTGGATGAAAATAGCCGTAATGGATCAGCTCAGACCCGTAATATGCTTTAGATATTCAAATTTTCCACAAATTGGGAAGCTAGGTGCAATGGTTTAGCCTAATGAGGTCGTAGAGTACAATATTTAGTTTTAAATAGTAAATCTTTGTATGGAATCAATTTCTGCTGTTAACTTCGACAACTTTCGACCCAGGTGGATGAAAATAGCCGTAATGGATCAGTTTAGACCCGTAATATGCTTTAGATATTCAAATTTTCCACAAATTGGGAAGCTAGGTGCAATGGTTTAGCCTAATGAGGTCGTAGAGTACAATATTTAGTTTTAAATAGTAAATCTTTGTATGGAATCAATTTCTGCTGTTAAATTCGACAACTTTCGACCCAGGTGGATGAAAATAGCCGTAATAGATCAGTTTAGACCCGTAATATGCTTTAGATATTCAAATTTTCCACAAATTGGGAAGCTAGGTGCAATGGTTTAGCCTAATGAGGTTGTAGAGTACAATATTTAGTTTTAAATAGTAAATCTTTGTATGGAATCAATTTCTGCTGTTAACTTCGACAACTTTCGACCCAGGTGGATGAAAATAGCCGAAATGGATCAGTTTAGACCCGTAATATGCTTTAGATATTCAAATTTTCCACAAATTGGGAAGCTAGGTGCAATGGTTTAGCCTAATGAGGTCGTAGAGTACAATATTTAGTTTTAAATAGTAAATCTTTGTATGGAATCAATTTCTGCTGTTAACTTCGACAACTTTCGACCCAGGTGGATGAAAATAGCCGTAATGGATCAGTTTAGACCCGTAATATGCTTTAGATATTCAAATTTTCCACAAATTGGGAAGCTAGGTGCAATGGTTTAGCCTAATGAGGTCGTAGAGTACAATATTTAGTTTTAAATAGTAAATCTTTGTATGGAATCAATTTCTGCTGTTAACTTCGACAACTTTCGACCCAGGTGGATGAAAATAGCCGTAATGGATCAGTTTAGACCCGTAATATGCTTTAGATATTCAAATTTTCCACAAATTGGGAAGCTAGGTGCAATGGTTTAGCCTAATGAGGTCGTAGAGTACAATATTTAGTTTTAAATAGTAAATCTTTGTATGGAATCAATTTCTGCTGTTAAATTCGACAACTTTCGACCCAGGTGGATGAAAATAGCCGTAATAGATCAGTTTAGACCCGTAATATGCTTTAGATATTCAAATTTTCCACAAATTGGGAAGCTAGGTGCAATGGTTTAGCTTAATGAGGTCGTAGAGTACAATATTTAGTTTTAAATAGTAAATCTTTGTATGGAATCAATTTCTGCTGTTAAATTCGACAACTTTCGACCCAGGTGGATGAAAATAGCCGTAATGGATCAGTTTAGACCCGTAATATGCTTTAGATATTCAAATTTTCCACAAATTGGGAAGCTAGGTGCAATGGTTTAGCCTAATGAGGTCGTAGAGTACAATATTTAGTTTTAAATAGTAAATCTTTGTATGGAATCAATTTCTGCTGTTAACTTCGACAACTTTCGACCCAGGTGGATGAAAATAGCCGTAATGGATCAGTTTAGACCCGTAATATGCTTTAGATATTCAAATTTTCCACAAATTGGGAAGCTAGGTGCAATGGTTTAGCCTAATGAGGTCGTAGAGTACAATATTTAGTTTTAAATAGTAAATCTTTGTATGGAATCAATTTCTGCTGTTAACTTCGACAACTTTCGACCCAGGTGGATGAAAATAGCCGTAATGGATCAGTTTAGACCCGTAATATGCTTTAGATATTCAAATTTTCCACAAATTGGGAAGCTAGGTGCAATGGTTTAGCCTAATGAGGTCGTAGAGTACAATATTTAGTTTTAAATAGTAAATCTTTGTATGGAATCAATTTCTGCTGTTAAATTCGACAACTTTCGACCCAGGTGGATGAAAATAGCCGTAATAGATCAGTTTAGACCCGTAATATGCTTTAGATATTCAAATTTTCCACAAATTGGGAAGCTAGGTGCAATGGTTTAGCCTAATGAGGTCGTAGAGTACAATATTTAGTTTTAAATAGTAAATCTTTGTATGGAATCAATTTCTGCTGTTAACTTCGACAACTTTCGACCCAGGTGGATGAAAATAGCCGTAATGGATCAGTTTAGACCCGAAATATGCTTTAGATATTCAAATTTTCCACAAATTGGGAAGCTAGGTGCAATGGTTTAGCCTAATGAGGTCGTAGAGTACAATATTTAGTTTTAAATAGTAAATCTTTGTATGGAATCAATTTCTGCTGTTAAATTCGACAACTTTCGACCCAGGTGGATGAAAATAGCCGTAATGGATCAGTTTAGACCCGTAATATGCTTTAGATATTCAAATTTTCCACAAATTGGGAAGCTAGGTGCAATGGTTTAGCTTAATGAGGTCGTAGAGTACAATATTTAGTTTTAAATAGTAAATCTTTGTATGGAATCAATTTCTGCTGTTAAATTCGACAACTTTCGACCCAGGTGGATGAAAATAGCCGTAATAGATCAGTTTAGACCCGTAATATGCTTTAGATATTCAAATTTTCCACAAAGTGGGAAGCTAGGTGCAATGGTTTAGCCTAATGAGGTCGTAGAGTACAATATTTAGTTTTAAATAGTAAATCTTTGTATGGAATCAATTTCTGCTGTTAAATTCGACAACTTTCGACCCAGGTGGATGAAAATAGCCGTAATGGATCAGTTTAGACCCGTAATATGCTTTAGATATTCAAATTTTCCACAAATTGGGAAGCTAGGTGCAATGGTTTAGCCTAATGAGGTCGTAGAGTACAATATTTAGTTTTAAATAGTAAATCTTTGTATGGAATCAATTTCTGCTGTTAACTTCGACAACTTTCGACCCAGGTGGATGAAAATAGACGTAATGGATCAGTTTAGACCCGTAATATGCTTTAGATATTCAAATTTTCCACAAATTGGGAAGCTAGGTGCAATGGTTTAGCCTAATGAGGTCGTAGAGTACAATATTTAGTTTTAAATAGTAAATCTTTGTATGGAATCAATTTCTGCTGTTAAATTCGACAACTTTCGACCCAGGTGGATGAAAATAGCCGTAATGGATCAGTTTAGACCCGTAATATGCTTTAGATATTCAAATTTTCCACAAATTGGGAAGCTAGGTGCAATGGTTTAGCCTAATGAGGTCGTAGAGTACAATATTTAGTTTTAAATAGTAAATCTTTGTATGGAATCAATTTCTGCTGTTAAATTCGACAACTTTCGACCCAGGTGGATGAAAATAGCCGTAATAGATCAGTTTAGACCCGTAATATGCTTTAGATATTCAAATTTTCCACAAATTGGGAAGCTAGGTGCAATGGTTTAGCCTAATGAGGTCGTAGAGTACAATATTTAGTTTTAAATAGTTAAATCTTTGTATGGAATCAATTTCTGCTGTTAAATTCGACAACTTTCGACCCAGGTGGATGAAAATAGCCGTAATAGATCAGTTTAGACCCGTAATATGCTTTAGATATTCAAATTTTCCACAAAGTGGGAAGCTAGGTGCAATGGTTTAGCCTAATGAGGTCGTAGAGTACAATATTTAGTTTTAAATAGTAAATCTTTGTATGGAATCAATTTCTGCTGTTAACTTCGACAACTTTCGACCCAGGTGGATGAAAATAGCCGTAATGGATCAGTTTAGACCCGTAATATGCTTTAGATATTCAAATTTTCCACAAAGTGGGAAGCTAGGTGCAATGGTTTAGCCTAATGAGGTCGTAGAGTACAATATTTAGTTTTAAATAGTAAATCTTTGTATGGAATCAATTTCTGCTGTTAACTTCGACAACTTTCGACCCAGGTGGATGAAAATAGCCGTAATGGATCAGTTTAGACCCGTAATATGCTTTAGATATTCAAATTTTCCACAAATTGGGAAGCTAGGTGCAATGGTTTAGCTTAATGAGGTCGTAGAGTACAATATTTAGTTTTAAATAGTAAATCTTTGTATGGAATCAATTTCTGCTGTTAAATTCGACAACTTTCGACCCAGGTGGATGAAAATAGCCGTAATAGATCAGTTTAGACCCGTAATATGCTTTAGATATTCAAATTTTCCACAAAGTGGGAAGCTAGGTGCAATGGTTTAGCTTAATGAGGTCGTAGAGTACAATATTTAGTTTTAAATAGTTAATCTTTGTATGGAATCAATTTCTGCTGTTAAATTCGACAACTTTCGACCCAGGTGGATGAAAATAGCCGTAATGGATCAGTTTAGACCCGTAATATGCTTTAGATATTCAAATTTTCCACAAATTGGGAAGCTAGGTGCAATGGTTTAGCCTAATGAGGTCGTAGAGTACAATATTTAGTTTTAAATAGTAAATCTTTGTATGGAATCAATTTCTGCTGTTAAATTCGACAACTTTCGACCCAGGTGGATGAAAATAACCGTAATGGATCAGTTTAGACCCGTAATATGCTTTAGATATTCAAATTTTCCACAAATTGGGAAGCTAGGTGCAATGGTTTAGCCTAATGAGGTCGTAGAGTACAATATTTAGTTTTAAATAGTAAATCTTTGTATGGAATCAATTTCTGCTGTTAACTTCGACAACTTTCGACCCAGGTGGATGAAAATAGCCGTAATGGATCAGTTTAGACCCGTAATATGCTTTAGATATTCAAATTTTCCACAAAGTGGGAAGCTAGGTGCAATGGTTTAGCTTAATGAGGTCGTAGAGTACAATATTTAGTTTTAAATAGTAAATCTTTGTATGGAATCAATTTCTGCTGTTAAATTCGACAACTTTCGACCCAGGTGGATGAAAATAGCCGTAATGGATCAGTTTAGACCCGTAATATGCTTAAGATATTCAAATTTTCCATAAATTGGGAAGCTAGGTGCAATGGTTTAGCCTAATGAGGTCGTAGAGTACAATATTTAGTTTTAAATAGTTAATCTTTGTATGGAATCAATTTCTGCTGTTAAATTCGACAACTTTCGACCCAGGTGGATGAAAATAGCCGTAATTGATCACTTTAAGCCCGTAATATGCTTTAGATATTCAAATTTTCCACAAATTGGGAAGCTAGGTGCAATGGTTTAGCCTAATGAGGTCGTAGAGTACAATATTTAGTTTTAAATAGTAAATCTTTGTATGGAATCAATTTCTGCTGTTAAATTCGACAACTTTCGACCCAGGTGGATGAAAATAGCCGTAATGGATCAGTTTAGACCCGTAATATGCTTTAGATATTCAAATTTTCCACAAATTGGGAAGCTAGGTGCAATGGTTTAGCCTAATGAGGTCGTAGAGTACAATATTTAGTTTTAAATAGTAAATCTTTGTATGGAATCAATTTCTGCTGTTAACTTCGACAACTTTCGACCCAGGTGGATGAAAATAGCCGTAATGGATAAGTTTAGACCCGTAATATGCTTTAGATATTCAAATTTTCCACAATTTGGGAAGCTAGGTGCAATGGTTTAGCCTAATGAGGTCGTAGAGTACAATATTTAGTTTTAAATAGTAAATCTTTGTATGGAATCAATTTCTGCTGTTAACTTCGACAACTTTCGACCCAGGTGGATGAAAATAGACGTAATGGATCAGTTTAGACCCGTAATATGCTTTAGATATTCAAATTTTCCACAAATTGGGAAGCTAGGTGCAATGGTTTAGCCTAATGAGGTCGTAGAGTACAATATTTAGTTTTAAATAGTAAATCTTTGTATGGAATCAATTTCTGCTGTTAACTTCGACAACTTTCGACCCAGGTGGATGAAAATAGACGTAATGGATCAGTTTAGACCCGTAATATGCTTTAGATATTCAAATTTTCCATAAATTGGGAAGCTAGGTGCAATGGTTTAGCCCAATGAGGTCGTAGAATACAATATTTAGTTTAAAATGGTAAATCTTTGTATGGAGTCAATCTCTGCTGTTAACTTCGACAACTTTCGACCCAGGTGGATGAAAATAGCCGTAATAGATCAGTTTAGACCCGTAATATGCTTTAGATATTCAAATTTTCCACAAAGTGGGAAGCTAGGTGCAATGGTTTATCCTAATGAGGTCGTAGAGTACTATATTTAGTTTTAAATAGTAAATCTTTGTATGGAATCAATTTCTGCTGTTAAATTCAACAACTTTCGACCCAGGTGGATGAAAATTGCCGTAATAGATCAGTTTAGACCCGTAATATGCTTTAGATATTCAAATTTTCCATAAATTGGGAAGCTAGGTGCAATAGTTTAGCCTAATGAGGTCGTAGAGTACAATATTTAGTTTTAAATAGTTAATCTTTGTATGGAATCAATTTCTGCTGTTAAATTCGACAACTTTCGACCCAGGTGGATGAAAATAGCCGTAATAGATCAGTTTAGACCCGTAATATGCTTTAGATATTTATACCCGTTACTCGTAGAGTAAAAAGGGTATACTAAAGTCGTGCAAATGTATGTAACAGGCAGAAGGTATCATTTCCGACCATATAAAGTATATATATTCTTGATCAGCATCAACAGCCGAGTCGATATAGCCATGTCCGTCTGTCCGTCCGTCCGTCCGTCCGTCCGTCCGTCCGTCCGTCCGTCTGTATGAACACCTAGATCTCAGAGATGGTAAGAGATAGAGGTTTGACATGTATGGAACAAATGCTTCTTATACTTGCAGGCAGATCAAGTTTATTCCAAATTTTGGCCACGCCCCCTCCCGCCCCCCCAATTCAGAAAAAACGGGTTATCTCCTACAGTTTTAAAGATAGACGATTCGTATATTCTAGAGATATTTAGTAATTAGCAAAATGAACAAATTTGCCAAAAAAATGATAAGGATCGGATGAGCGGTTCTCAAGTTATGAGCAAAAATGTGAAAAATAGCCGAGTTAAAAAAGTGTTGCATACTTTTCAGTTGTTCAGATGTTTTTTCATGAGTAATGGGTATATCGAAGTCGGTTAGAGCCGACTTTAACTTGCGCTCTCGTCAAATTTTCCACAAAGTGGGAAGCTAGGTGCAATGGTTTAGCCTAATGAGGTCGTAGAGTACAATATTTAGTTTTAAATAGTTAATCTTTGTATGGAATCAATTTCTGCTGTTAAATTCGACAACTTTCGACCCAGGTGGATGAAAATAGCCGTAATGGATCAGTTTAGACCCGTAATATGCTTTAGATATTCAAATTTTCCACAAATTGGGAAGCTAGGTGCAATGGTTTAGCCTAATGAGGTCGTAGAGTACAATATTTAGTTTTAAATAGTAAATCTTTGTATGGAATCAATTTCTGCTGTTAAATTCGACAACTTTCGACCCAGGTGGATGAAAATAGCCGTAATGGATCAGTTTAGACCCGTAATATGCTTTAGATATTCAAATTTTCGACAAATTGGGAAGCTAGGTGCAAAGGTTTAGCCTAATGAGGTCGTAGAGTACAATATTTAGTTTTAAATAGTAAATCTTTGTATGGAATCAATTTCTGCTGTTAACTTCGACAACTTTCGACCCAGGTGGATGAAAATAGCCGTAATGGATCAGTTTAGACCCGTAATATGCTTTAGATATTCAAATTTTCCACAAATTGGGAAGCTAGGTGCAATGGTTTAGCCTAATGAGGTCGTAGAGTACAATATTTAGTTTTAAATAGTTAATCTTTGTATGGAATCAATTTCTGCTGTTAAATTCGACAACTTTCGACCCAGGTGGATGAAAATAGCCGTAATGGATCAGTTTAGACCCGTAATATGCTTTAGATATTCAAATTTTCCACAAATTGGGAAGCTAGGTGCAATGGTTTAGCCTAATGAGGTCGTAGAGTACAATATTTAGTTTAAAATGGTAAATCTTTGTATGGAGTCAATCTATGCTGTTAACTTCGACAACTTTCGACCCAGGTGGATGAAAATAGCCGTAATAGATCAGTTTAGACCCGTAATATGCTTTAGATATTCAAATTTTCCACAAATTGGGAAGCTAGGTGCAATGGTTTATCCTAATGAGGTCGTAGAGTACAATATTTAGTTTTAAATAGTAAATCTTTGTGTGGAATCAATTTCTGCTGTTAAATTCAACAACTTTCGACCCAGGTGGATGAAAATTGCCGTAATAGATCAGTTTAGACCCGTAATATGCTTTAGATATTCAAATTTTCCATAAATTGGGAAGCTAGGTGCAATGGTTTAGCCTAATGAGGTCGTAGAGTACAATATTTAGTTTTAAATAGTTAATCTTTGTATGGAATCAATTTCTGCTGTTAAATTCGACAACTTTCGACCCAGGTGGATGAAAATAGCCGTAATGGATCAGTTTAAACCCGTAATATGCTTTAGATATTCAAATTTTCCACAAATTGGGAAGCTAGGTGCAATGGTTTAGCCTAATGAGGTCGTAGAGTACAATATTTAGTTTTAAATAGTAAATCTTTGTATGGAATCAATTTCTGCTGTTAAATTCGACAACTTTTGACCCAGGTGGATGAAAATAGCCGTAATAGGTCAGTTTAGACCCGTAATATGCTTTAGATATTCAAATTTTCCACAAAGTGGGAAGCTAGGTGCAATGGTTTAGCTTAATGAGGTCGTAGAGTACAATATTTAGTTTTAAATAGTTAATCTTTGTAAGAAATCAATTTCTGCTGTTAAATTCGACAACTTGCGACCCAGGTGGATGAAAATAGACGTAATGGATCAGTTTAGACCCGTAATATGCTTTAGATATTCAAATTTTCCACAAATTGGGAAGCTAGGTGCAATGGTTTAGCCTAATGAGGTCGTAGAGTACAATATTTAGTTTTAAATAGTAAATCTTTGTATGGAATCAATTTCTGCTGTTAAATTCGACAACTTTCGACCCAGGTGGATGAAAATAGCCGTAATGGATCAGTTTAGACCCGTAATATGCTTTAGATATTCAAATTTTCCACAAATTGGGAAGCTAGGTGCAATGGTTTAGCCTAATGAGGTCGTAGAGTACAATATTTAGTTTTAAATAGTAAATCTTTGTATGGAATCAATTTCTGCTGTTAACTTCGACAACTTTCGACCCAGGTGGATGAAAATAGCCGTAATGGATCAGTTTAGACCCGTAATATGCTTTAGATATTCAAATTTTCCACAAATTGGGAAGCTAGGTGCAATGGTTTAGCTTAATGAGGTCGTAGAGTACAATATTTAGTTTTAAATAGTTAATCTTTGTATGGAATCAATTTCTGCTGTTAAATTCGACAACTTTCGACCCAGGTGGATGAAAATAGACGTAATGGATCAGTTTAGACCCGTAATATGCTTTAGATATTCAAATTTTCCACAAATTGGGAAGCTAGGTGCAATGGTTTAGCCTAATGAGGTCGTAGAGTACAATATTTAGTTTTAAATAGTAAATCTTTGTATGGAATCAATTTCTGCTGTTAAATTTGACAACTTTCGACCCAGGTGGATGAATATAGCCGTAATAGATCAGTTTAGACCCGTAATATGCTTTATATATTCAAATTTTCAGGTGGATGAAAATAGCCGTAATGGATCAGTTTAGACCCGTAATATGCTTTAGATATTCAAATTTTCCATAAATTGGGAAGCTAGGTGCAATGGTTTAGCCCAATGAGGTCGTAGAGTACAATACTTAGTTTTAAATAGTAAATCTTTGTATGGAATCAATTTCTGCTGTTAAATTCGACAACTTTCGACCCAGGTGGATGAAAATAGCCGTAATAGATCCGTTTAGACCCGTAATATGCTTTAGATATTCAAATTTTCCACAAATTGGGAAGCTAGGTGCAATGGTTTAGCTTAATGAGGTCGTAGAGTACAATATTTAGTTTTAAATAGTAAATCTTTGTATGGAATCAATTTCTGCTGTTAAATTCGACAACTTTCGACCCAGGTGGATGAAAATAGCCGTAATGGATCAGTTTAGACCCGTAATATGCTTTAGATATTCAAATTTTCCACAAATTGGGAAGTTAGGTGCAATAGTTTAGCCTAATGAGGTCGTAGAGTACAATATTTAGTTTTAAATAGTAAATCTTTGTATGGAATCAATTTCTGCTGTTAACTTTGACAACTTTCGACCCAGGTGGATGAAAATAGCCGTAATGGATCAGTTTAGACCCGTAATATGCTTTAGATATTCAAATTTTCCACAAATTGGGAAGCTAGGTGCAATGGTTTAGCCTAATGAGGTCGTAGAGTACAATATTTAGTTTTAAATAGTAAATCTTTGTATGGAATCAATTTCTGCTGTTAACTTCGACAACTTTCGACCCAGGTGGATGAAAATAGCCGTAATGGATCAGTTTAGACCCGTAATATGCTTTAGATATTCAAATTTTCCACAAATTGGGAAGCTAGGTGCAATGGTTTAGCCTAATGAGGTCGTAGAGTACAATATTTAGTTTTAAATAGTAAATCTTTGTATGGAATCAATTTCTGCTGTTAAATTCGACAACTTTCGACCCAGGTGGATGAAAATAGCCGTAATGGATCAGTTTAGACCCGTAATATGCTTTAGATATTCAAATTTTCCACAAATTGGGAAGCTAGGTGCAATGGTTTAGCCTAATGAGGTCGTAGAGTACAATATTTAGTTTTAAATAGTAAATCTTTGTATGGAATCAATTTCTGCTGTTAACTTCAACAACTTTCGACCCAGGTGGATGAAAATAGCCGTAATGGATCAGTTTAGACCCGTAATATGCCTTAGATATTCAAATTTTCCACAAATTGGGAAGCTAGGTGCAATGGTTTAGCCTAATGAGGTCGTAGAGTACAATATTTAGTTTTAAATAGTAAATCTTTGTATGGAATCAATTTCTGCTGTTAAATTCGACAACTTTCGACCCAGGTGGATGAAAATAGCCGTAATAGATCAGTTTAGACCCGTAATATGCTTTAGATATTCAAATTTTCCACAAAGTGGGAAGCTAGGTGCAATGGTTTAGCTTAAAGAGGTCGTAGAGTACAATATTTAGTTTTAAATAGTTAATCTTTGTATGGAATCAATTTCTGCTGTTAAATTCGACAACTTTCGACCCAAGTGGATGAAAATAGCCGTAATAGATCAGTTTAGACCCGTAATATGCTTTAGATATTCAAATTTTCCACAAAGTGGGAAGCTAGGTGCAATGGTTTAGCTTAATGAGGTCGTAGAGTACAATATTTAGTTTTAAATAGTTAATCTTTGTATGGAATCAATTTCTGCTGTTAAATTCGACAACTTTCGACCCAGGTGGATGAAAATAGCCGTAATAGATCAGTTTAGACCCGTAATATGCTTTAGATATTCAAATTTTCCACAAAGTGGGAAGCTAGGTGCAATGGTTTAGCTTAATGAGGTCGTAGAGTACAATATTTAGTTTTAAATAGTAAATCTTTGTATGGAATCAATTTCTGCTGTTAAATTCGACAACTTTCGACCCAGGTGGATGAAAATAGCCGTAATGGATCAGTTTAGACCCGTAATATGCTTTAGATATTCAAATTTTCCACAAAGTGGGAAGCTAGGTGCAATGGTTTAGCTTAATGAGGTCGTAGAGTACAATATTTAGTTTTAAATAGTTAATCTTTGTGTGGAATCAATTTCAGCTGTTAAATTCAACAACTTTCGACCCAGGTGGATGAAAATAGCCGTAATAGATCAGTTTAGACCCGTAATATGCTTTAGATATTCAAATTTTCCACAAAGTGGGAAGCTAGGTGCAATGGTTTAGCTTAATGAGGTCGTAGAGTACAATATTTAGTTTTAAATAGTAAATCTTTGTATGGAATCAATTTCTGCTGTTAAATTCGACAACTTTCGACCCAGGTGGATGAAAATAGCCGTAATAGATCAGTTTAGACCCGTAATATGCTTTAGATATTCAAATTTTCCACAAAGTGGGAAGCTAGGTGCAATGGTTTAGCTTAATGAGGTCGTAGAGTACAATATTTAGTTTTAAATAGTAAATCTTTGTATGGAATCAATTTCTGCTGTTACCTTCGACAACTTTCGACCCAAGTGGATGAAAATAGCCGTAATAGATCAGTTTAGACCCGTAATATGCTTTAGATATTCAAATTTTCCACAAAGTGGGAAGCTAGGTGCAATGGTTTAGCTTAATGAGGTCGTAGAGTACAATATTTAGTTTTAAATAGTTTATCTTTGTATGGAATCAATTTCTGCTGTTAAATTCGACAACTTTCGACCCAGGTGGATGAAATTAGGCGTAATGGATCAGTTTAGACCCGTAATATGCTTTAGATATTCAAATTTTCCACAAATTGGGAAGCTAGGTGCAATGGTTTAGCCTAATGAGGTCGTAGAGTACAATATTTAGTTTTAAATAGTAAATCTTTGTATGGAATCAATTTCTGCTGTTAAATTCGACAACTTTCGACCCAGGTGGATGAAAATAGCCGTAATGGATCAGTTTAAGCCCGTAATATGCTTTAGATATTCAAATTTTCCACAAATTGGGATGCTAGGTGCAATGGTTTATCCTAATGAGGTCGTAGAGTACAATATTTAGTTTAAAATGGTAAATCTTTGTATGGAATCAATTTCTGCTGTTAAATTCGACAACTTTCGACCCAGGTGGATGAAAATAGCCGTAATGGATCAGTTTAGACCCGTAATATGCTTTAGATATTCAAATTTTCCACAAAGTGGGAATAGTAAATCGTTGTATGGAATCAATTTCTGCTGTTAAATTCAATAACTTTCGACCCAGGTGGATGAAAATAGCCGTAATAGATCAGTTTAGACCCGTAATATGCTTTAGATATTCAAATTTTCCACAAATTGGGAAGCTAGGTGCAATGGTTTAGCCTAATGAGGTCGTAGAGTACAATATTTAGTTTTAAATAGTAAATCTTTGTATGGAATCAATTTCTGCTGTTAAATTCGACAACTTTCGACCCAGGTGGATGAAAATAGCCGTAATGGATCAGTTTAGACCCGTAATATGCTTTAGATATTCAAATTTTCCACAAAGTGGGAATAGTAAATCGTTGTATGGAATCAATTTCTGCTGTTAAATTCAATAACTTTCGACCCAGGTGGATGAAAATAGCCGTAATAGATCAGTTTAGACCCGTAATATGCTTTAGATATTCAAATTTTCCACAAAGTGGGAAGCTAGGTGCAATGGTTTAGCTTAATGAGGTCGTAGAGTACAATATTTAGTTTTAAATAGTTAATCTTTGTATGGAATCAATTTCTGCTGTTAAATTCGACAACTTTCGACCCAGGTGGATGAAAATAGCCGTAATAGATCAGTTTAGACCCGTAATATGCTTTAGATATTCAAATTTTCCACAAAGTGGGAAGCTAGGTGCAATGGTTTAGCTTAATGAGGTCGTAGAGTACAATATTTAGTTTTAAATAGTAAATCTTTGTATGGAATCAATTTCTGCTGTTAAATTCGACAACTTTCGACCCAGGTGGATGAAAATAGCCGTAATGGATCAGTTTAGACCCGTAATATGCTTTAGATATTCAAATTTTCCACAAAGTGGGAAGCTAGGTGCAATGGTTTAGCTTAATGAAATCGTAGAGTACAATATTTAGTTTTAAATAGTTAATCTTTGTGTGGAATCAATTTCAGCTGTTAAATTCAACAACTTTCGACCCAGGTGGATGAAAATAGCCGTAATAGATCAGTTTAGACCCGTAATATGCTTTAGATATTCAAATTTTCCACAAAGTGGGAAGCTAGGTGCAATGGTTTAGCTTAATGAGGTCGTAGAGTACAATATTTAGTTTTAAATAGTAAATCTTTGTATGGAATCAATTTCTGCTGTTAAATTCGACAACTTTCGACCCAGGTGGATGAAAATAGCCGTAATAGATCAGTTTAGACCCGTAATATGCTTTAGATATTCAAATTTTCCACAAAGTGGGAAGCTAGGTGCAATGGTTTAGCTTAATAAGGTCGTAGAGTACAATATTTAGTTTTAAATAGTAAATCTTTGTATGGAATCAATTTCTGCTGTTAACTTCGACAACTTTCGACCCAAGTGGATGAAAATAGCCGTAATAGATCAGTTTAGACCCGTAATATGCTTTAGATATTCAAATTTTCCACAAAGTGGGAAGCTAGGTGCAATGGTTTAGCTTAATGAGGTCGTAGAGTACAATATTTAGTTTTAAATAGTTTATCTTTGTATGGAATCAATTTCTGCTGTTAAATTCGACAACTTTCGACCCAGGTGGATGAAAATAGGCGTAATGGATCAGTTTAGACCCGTAATATGCTTTAGATATTCAAATTTTCCACAAATTGGGAAGCTAGGTGCAATGGTTTAGCCTAATGAGGTCGTAGAGTACAATATTTAGTTTTAAATAGTAAATCTTTGTATGGAATCAATTTCTGCTGTTAAATTCGACAACTTTCGACCCAGGTGGATGAAAATAGCCGTAATGGATCAGTTTAAACCCGTAATATGCTTTAGATATTCAAATTTTCCACAAATTGGGATGCTAGGTGCAATGGTTTATCCTAATGAGGTCGTAGAGTACAATATTTAGTTTAAAATGGTAAATCTTTGTATGGAATCAATTTCTGCTGTTAAATTCGACAACTTTCGACCCAGGTGGATGAAAATAGCCGTAATGGATCAGTTTAGACCCGTAATATGCTTTAGATATTCAAATTTTCCACAAAGTGGGAATAGTAAATCGTTGTATGGAATCAATTTCTGCTGTTAAATTCAATAACTTTCGACCCAGGTGGATGAAAATAGCCGTAATAGATCAGTTTAGACCCGTAATATGCTTTAGATATTCAAATTTTCCATAAATTGGGAAGCTAGGTGCAATGGTTTAGCCTAATGAGGTCGTAGAGTACAATATTTAGTTTTAAATAGTTAATCTTTGTATGGAATCAATTTCTGCTGTTAAATTCGACAACTTTCGACCCAGGTGGATGAAAATAGCCGTAATGGATCAGTTTAGACCCGTAATATGCTTTAGATATTCAAATTTTCCACAAATTGGGAAGCTAGGTGCAATGGTTTAGCCCAATGAGGTCGTAGAGTACAATATTTAGTTTTAAATAGTAAATCTTTGTATGGAATCAATTTCTGCTGTTAAATTCAACAACTTTCGACCCAGGTGGATGAAAATTGCCGTAATAGATCAGTTTAGACCCGTAATATGCTTTAGATATTCAAATTTTCCACAAAGTGGGAAGCTAGGTGCAATGGTTTAGCTTAATGAGGTCGTAGAGTACAATATTTAGTTTTAAATAGTAAATCTTTGTATGGAATCAATTTCTGCTGTTAAATTCGACAACTTTCGACCCAGGTGGATGAAAATAGACGTAATGGATCAGTTTAGACCCGTAATATGCTTTAGATATTCAAATTTTCCATAAATTGGGAAGCTAGGTGCAATGGTTTAGCCTAATGAGGTCGTAGAGTACAATATTTAGTTTTAAATAGTAAATCTTTGTATGGAATCAATTTCTGCTGTTAAATTCAACAACTTTCGACCCAGGTGGATGAAAATAGCCGTAATGGATCAGTTTAGACCCGTAATATGCTTTAGATATTCAAATTTTCCACAAATTGGGAAGCTAGGTGCAATGGTTTAGCCTAATGAGGTCGTAGAGTACAATATTTAGTTTTAAATAGTAAATCTTTGTATGGAATCAATTTCTGCTGATAACTTCGACAACTTTCGACCCAGGTGGATGAAAATAGCCGTAATGGATCAGTTTAGACCCGTAATATGCTTTAGATATTCAAATTTTCCACAAAGTGGAAAGCTTGGTGCAATGGTTTAGCTTAATGAGGTCGTAGAGTGCAATATTTAGTTTTAAATAGTTAATCTTTGTATGGAATCAATTTCTGCTGTTAAATTCGACAACTTTCGACCCAGGTGGATGAAAATAGCCGTAATGGATCAGTTTAGACCCGTAATATGCTTTAGATATTCAAATTTTCCACAAATTGGGAAGCTAGGTGCAATGGTTTAGCCTAATGAGGTCGTAGAGTACAATATTTAGTTTTAAATAGTAAATCTTTGTATGGAATCAATTTCTGCTGTTAAATTCGACAACTTTCGACCCAGGTGGATGAAAATAGCCGTAATGGATCAGTTTAGACCCGTAATATGCTTTAGATATTCAAATTTTCCATAAATTGGGAAGCTAGGTGCAATGGTTTAGCCCAATGAGGTCGTAGAGTACAATATTTAGTTTAAAATGGAAATCTTTGTATGGAGTCAATCTCTGCTGTTAACTTCGACAACTTTCGACCCAGGTGGATGAAAATAGCCGTAATGGATCAGTTTAGACCCGTAATATGCTTTAGATATTCAAATTTTCCACAAAGTGGGAAGCTAGGTGCAATGGTTTAGCTTAATGAGGTCGTAGAGTACAATATTTAGTTTTGAATAGTAAATCTTTGTATGGAAACAATTTCTGCTGTTAAATTCGACAACTTTCGACCCAGGTGGATGAAAATAGCCGTAATGGATCAA
Source organism: Lordiphosa clarofinis (assembly GCA_018904275.1). Taxonomy (NCBI): domain Eukaryota; kingdom Metazoa; phylum Arthropoda; class Insecta; order Diptera; family Drosophilidae; genus Lordiphosa; species Lordiphosa clarofinis. The sequence goes on from JAEIGQ010000465.1 coordinate 52,176, forward strand.
TTTAGACCCGTAATATGCTTTAGATAGTCAAATTTTCCACAAAGTGGGAAGCTAGGTGCAATGGTTTAGCCTAATGAGGTCGTAGAGTACAATATTTAGTTTTAAATAGTAAATCTTTGTATGGAATCAATTTCTGCTGTTAACTTCGACAACTTTCGACCCAGGTGGATGAAAATAGCCATAATGGATCAGTTTAGACCCGTAATATGCTTTAGATATTAAAATTTTCCATAAATTGGGAAGCTAGGTGCAATGGTTTAGCCCAATGAGGTCGTAGAGTACAATATTTAGTTTAAAATGGTAAATCTTTGTATGGAGTCAATCTCTGCTGTTAACTTCGACAACTTTCGACCCAGGTGGATGAAAATAGCCGTAATGGATCAGTTTAGACCCGTAATATGCTTTAGATATTCAAATTTTCCACAAATTGGGAAGCTAGGTGCAATGGTTTATCCTAATGAGGTCGTGGAGTACAATATTTAGTTTTAAATAGTAAATCTTTGTATGGAATCAATTTCTGCTGTTAAATTCAACAACTTTCGACCCAGGTGGATGAAAATTGCCGTAATAGATCAGTTTAGACCCGTAATATGCTTTAGATATTCAAATTTTCCACAAAGTGGGAAGCTAGGTGCAATGGTTTAGCCTAATGAGGTCGTAGAGTACAATATTTAGTTTTAAATAGTAAATCTTTGTATGGAATCAATTTCTGCTGTTAACTTCGACAACCTGCGACCCAGGTGGATGAAAATAGCCGTAATGGATCAGTTTAAACCCGTAATATGCTTTAGATATTCAAATTTTCCACAAATTGGGAAGCTAGGTGCAATGGTTTAGCCTAATGAGGTCGTAGAGTACAATATTTAGTTTTAAATAGTAAATCTTTGTATGGAATCAATTTCTGCTGTTAAATTCGACAACTTTCGACCCAGGTGGATGAAAATAGCCGTAATAGATCAGTTTAGACCCGTAATATGCTTTAGATATTCAAATTTTCCACAAATTGGGAAGCTAGGTGCAATGATTTAGCCCAATGAGGTCGTAGAGTACAATATTTAGTTTTAAATAGTAAATCTTTGTATGGAATCAATTTCTGCTGTTAAATTCAACAACTTTCGACCCAGGTGGATGAAAATTGCCGTAATAGATCAGTTTAGACCCGTAATATGCTTTAGATATTCAAATTTTCCACAAAGTGGGAAGCTAGGTGCAATGGTTTAGCTTAATGAGGTCGTAGAGTACAATATTTAGTTTTAAATAGTTAATCTTTGAATGGAATCAATTTTTGCTGTTAAATTCAACAACTTTCGACCCAGGTGGATGAAAATAGACGTAATGGATCAGTTTAGACCCGTAATATGCTTTAGATATTCAAATTTTCAAAATAGCCGTAATGGATCAGTTTAAACCCGTAATATGCTTTAGATATTCAAATTTTCCACAAATTGGGAAGCTAGGTGCAATGGTTTAGCCTAATGAGGTCGTAGAGTACAATATTTAGTTTTAAATTGTAAATCTTTGTATGGAATCAATTTCTGCTGTTAAATTCGACAACTTTCGACCCAGGTGGATGAAAATAGCCGTAATGGATCAGTTTAAACCCGTAATATGCTTTAGATATTCAAATTTTCCACAAATTGGGAAGCTAGGTGCAATGGTTTAGCCTAATGAGGTCGTAGAGTACAATATTTAGTTTTAAATAGTAAATCTTTGTATGGAATCAATTTCTGCTGTTAAATTCGACAACTTTCGACACAGGTGGATGAAAATAGCCGTAATAGATCAGTTTAGACCCGTAATATGCTTTAGATATTCAAATTTTCCACAAATTGGGAAGCTAGGTGCAATGGTTTAGCCTAATGAGGTCGTAGAGTACAATATTTAGTTTTAAATAGTAAATCTTTGTATGGAATCAATTTCTGCTGTTAACTTCGACAACTTTCGACCCAGGTGGATGAAAATAGCCGTAATGGACCAGTTTAGACCCGTAATATGCTTTAGATATTCAAATTTTCCACAAATTGGGAAGCTAGGTGCAATGGTTTAGCCTAATGAGGTCGTAGAGTACAATATTTAGTTTTAAATGGTAAATCTTTGTATGGAATCAATTTCTGCTGTTAAATTCGACAACTTTCGACCCAGGTGGATGAAAATAGCCGTAATAGATCAGTTTAGACCCGTAATATGCTTTAGATATTCAAATTTTCCACAAAGTGGGAAGCTAGGTGCAATGGTTTAGCTTAATGAGGTCGTAGAGTACAATATTTAGTTTTGAATAGTAAATCTTTGTATGGAAACAATTTCTGCTGTTAAATTCGACAACTTTCGACCCAGGTGGATGAAAATAGCCGTAATGGATCAATTTAGACCCGTAATATGCTTTAGATAGTCAAATTTTCCACAAAGTGGGAAGCTAGGTGCAATGGTTTAGCCTAATGAGGTCGTAGAGTACAATATTTAGTTTTAAATAGTAAATCTTTGTATGGAATCAATTTCTGCTGTTAAATTCGACAACTTTCGACCCAGGTGGATGAAAATAGCCGTAATGGATCAGTTTAGACCCGTAATATGCTTTAGATATTCAAATTTTCCACAAATTGGGAAGCTAGGTGCAATGGTTTAGCCTAATGAGGTCGTAGAGTACAATATTTAGTTTTAAATAGTAAATCTTTGTATGGAATCAATTTCTGCTGTTAAATTCGACAACTTTCGACCCAGGTGGATGAAAATAGCCGTAATGGATCAGTTTAGACCCGTAATATGCTTTAGATATTCAAATTTTCCACAAATTGGGAAGCTAGGTGCAATGGTTTAGCCTAATGAGGTCGTAGAGTACAATATTTAGTTTTAAATAGTAAATCTTTGTATGGAATCAATTTCTGCTGTTAAATTCGACAACTTTCGACCCAGGTGGATGAAAATAGCCGTAATGGATCAGTTTAGACCCGTAATATGCTTTAGATATTCAAATTTTCCACAAAGTGGGAAGCTAGGTGCAATGGTTTAGCCTAATGAGGTCGTAGAGTACAATATTTAGTTTTAAATAGTAAATCTTTGTATGGAATCAATTTCTGCTGTTAAATTCGACAACTTTCGACCCAGGTGGATGAAAATAGCCGTAATGGATCAGTTTAGACCCGTAATATGCTTTAGATATTCAAATTTTCCACAAATTGGGAAGCTAGGTGCAATGGTTTAGCCTAATGAGGTCGTAGAGTACAATATTTAGTTTTAAATAGTAAATCTTTGTATGGAATCAATTTCTGCTGTTAAATTCGACAACTTTCGACCCAGGTGGATGAAAATAGCCGTAATAGATCAGTTTAGACCCGTAATATGCTTTAGATATTCAAATTTTCCACAAATTGGGAAGCTAGGTGCAATGGTTTAGCCTAATGAGGTCGTAGAGTACAATATTTAGTTTTAAATAGTAAATCTTTGTATGGAATCAATTTCTGCTGTTAACTTCGACAACTTTCGACCCAGGTGGATGAAAATAGCCGTAATGGATCAGTTTAGACCCGTAATATGCTTTAGATATTCAAATTTTCCACAAATTGGGAAGCTAGGTGCAATGGTTTAGCCTAATGAGGTCGTAGAGTACAATATTTAGTTTTAAATAGTAAATCTTTGTATGGAATCAATTTCTGCTGTTAAATTCGACAACTTTCGACCCAGGTGGATGAAAATAGCCGTAATGGATCAGTTTAGACCCGTAATATGCTTTAGATATTCAAATTTTCCACAAATTGGGAAGCTAGGTGCAATGGTTTAGCCTAATGAGGTCGTAGAGTACAATATTTAGTTTTAAATAGTAAATCTTTGTATGGAATCAATTTCTGCTGTTAAATTCGACAACTTTCGACCCAGGTGGATGAAAATAGCCGTAATGGATCAGTTTAGACCCGTAATATGCTTTAGATATTCAAATTTTCCACAAATTGGAAGCTAGGTGCAATGGTTTAGCCTAATGAGGTCGTAGAGTACAATATTTAGTTTTAAATAGTAAATCTTTGTATGGAATCAATTTCTGCTGTTAACTTCGACAACTTTCGACCCAGGTGGATGAAAATAGCCGTAATGGATCAGTTTAGACCCGTAATATGCTTTAGATATTCAAATTTTCCACAAATTGGGAAGCTAGGTGCAATGGTTTAGCCTAATGAGGTCGTAGAGTACAATATTTAGTTTTAAATAGTAAATCTTTGTATGGAATCAATTTCTGCTGTTAAATTCGACAACTTTCGACCCAGGTGGATGAAAATAGCCGTAATGGATCAGTTTAGACCCGTAATATGCTTTAGATATTCAAATTTTCCACAAATTGGGAAGCTAGGTGCAATGGTTTAGCCTAATGAGGTCGTAGAGTACAATATTTAGTTTTAAATAGTAAATCTTTGTATGGAATCAATTTCTGCTGTTAAATTCGACAACTTTCGACCCAGGTGGATGAAAATAGCCGTAATGGATCAGTTTAGACCCGTAATATGCTTTAGATATTCAAATTTTCCACAAATTGGGAAGCTAGGTGCAATGGTTTAGCCTAATGAGGTCGTAGAGTACAATATTTAGTTTTAAATAGTAAATCTTTGTATGGAATCAATTTCTGCTGTTAAATTCGACAACTTTCGACCCAGGTGGATGAAAATAGCCGTAATGGATCAGTTTAGACCCGTAATATGCTTTAGATATTCAAATTTTCCACAAATTGGGAAGCTAGGTGCAATGGTTTAGCCTAATGAGGTCGTAGAGTACAATATTTAGTTTTAAATAGTAAATCTTTGTATGGAATCAATTTCTGCTGTTAACTTCGACAACTTTCGACCCAGGTGGATGAAAATAGCCGTAATGGATCAGTTTAGACCCGTAATATGCTTTAGATATTCAAATTTTCCACAAATTGGGAAGCTAGGTGCAATGGTTTAGCCTAATGAGGTCGTAGAGTACAATATTTAGTTTTAAATAGTAAATCTTTGTATGGAATCAATTTCTGCTGTTAAATTCGACAACTTTCGACCCAGGTGGATGAAAATAGCCGTAATGGATCAGTTTAGACCCGTAATATGCTTTAGATATTCAAATTTTCCACAAAGTGGGAAGCTAGGTGCAATGGTTTAGCCTAATGAGGTCGTAGAGTACAATATTTAGTTTTAAATAGTAAATCTTTGTATGGAATCAATTTCTGCTGTTAAATTCGACAACTTTCGACCCAGGTGGATGAAAATAGCCGTAATGGATCAGTTTTAGACCCGTAATATGCTTTAGATATTCAAATTTTCCACAAATTGGGAAGCTAGGTGCAATGGTTTAGCCTAATGAGGTCGTAGAGTACAATATTTAGTTTTAAATAGTAAATCTTTGTATGGAATCAATTTCTGCTGTTAAATTCGACAACTTTCGACCCAGGTGGATGAAAATAGCCGTAATAGATCAGTTTAGACCCGTAATATGCTTTAGATATTCAAATTTTCCACAAATTGGGAAGCTAGGTGCAATGGTTTAGCCTAATGAGGTCGTAGAGTACAATATTTAGTTTTAAATAGTAAATCTTTGTATGGAATCAATTTCTGCTGTTAAATTCGACAACTTTTCGACCCAGGTGGATGAAAATAGCCGTAATGGATCAGTTTAGACCCGTAATATGCTTTAGATATTCAAATTTTCCACAAATTGGGAAGCTAGGTGCAATGGTTTAGCCTAATGAGGTCGTAGAGTACAATATTTAGTTTAAATAGTAAATCTTTGTATGGAATCAATTTCTGCTGTTAAATTCGACAACTTTCGACCCAGGTGGATGAAAATAGCCGTAATGGATCAGTTTAGACCCGTAATATGCTTTAGATATTCAAATTTTCCACAAATTGGGAAGCTAGGGTGCAATGGTTTAGCCTAATGAGGTCGTAGAGTACAATATTTAGTTTTAAATAGTAAATCTTTGTATGGAATCAATTTCTGCTGTTAACTTGACAACTTTCGACCCAGGTGGATGAAAATAGCCGTAATAGATCAGTTTAGACCCGTAATATGCTTTAGATATTCAAATTTTCCACAAATTGGGAAGCTAGGTCAATGGTTTAGCCTAATGAGGTCAGTAGAGTACAATATTTAGTTTTAAATAGTAAATCTTTGTATGGAATCAATTTCTGCTGTTAAATTCGACAACTTTCGACCCAGGTGGATGAAAATAGCCGTAATGGATCAGTTTAGACCCGTAATATGCTTTAGATATTCAAATTTCCACAAAGTGGGAAGCAAGTGCAATGGTTTGGCTTAATGAGGTCGTAGAGTACAATATTTAGTTTTAAATAGTAAATCTTTGTATGGAATCAATTTCTGCTGTTAAATTCGACAACTTTCGACCCAGTTGGATGAAAATAGCCGTAATGGATCAGTTTAGACCCGTAATATGCTTTAGATATTCAAATTTTCCATAAATTGGGAAGCTAGGTGCAATGGTTTAGCCTAATGAGGTCGTAGAGTACAATATTTAGTTTTAAATAGTAAATCTTTGTATGGAATCAATTTCTGCTGTTAAATTCGACAACTTTCGACCCAGGTGGATGAAAATAGCCGTAATAGATCAGTTTAGACCGTAATATGCTTTAGATATTCAAATTTTCCACAAAGTGGGAAGCTAGGTGCAATGGTTTAGCCTAATGAGGTCGTAGAGTACAATTTTAGTTTAAATAGTAAATCTTTGTATGGAATCAATTTGCTGTTAAATTCGACAACTTTCGACCCAGGTGGATGAAAATAGCCGTAATAGATCAGTTTAGACCGTAATATGCTTTAGATATTCAAATTTTCCACAAAGTGGGAAGCTAGGTGCAATGGTTTAGCCTAATAAGGTCGTAGAGTACAATATTTAGTTTTAAATAGTTAATCTTTGTGTGGAATCAATTTCTGCTGTTAAATTGACAACTTTCGACCCAGGTGGATGAAAATAGCCGTAATGGATCAATTCTAGACCCGTATTATGCTTTAGATATTCAAATTTTTCCACAAATTGGGAAGCAAGGGTGCATGGTTTAGTCTAATGAGGTCGTAGAGTACATATTGTTTAAATAGTAAATTTTTGTGGTGGAATCAATTTCTGCTGTTAATTTCAACAACTTTCGACCCAGTGGATGAAAATAGCCGCAATGGATCAGCCGACCCGTAATATGCTTTAGATATTCAAATTTTCCACAAAGGGGGGTTTTAGGTGCAATGGTTTAGTCTAATGAGGTCGTAGAGTACAATATTTAGTTTTAAATAGTAAATCTTTGTATGGAATCAATTTCGCTGTTAACTTCGACAACTTTCGACCCAGGTGGATGAAAAGTAGCCGTAATGTGGATCAG